>CM037152.1:45751743-45801743 GCA_020921065.1 Vaccinium darrowii | reverse complement strand
TCAGAGGAAGACAAGGGGAAGACGTGGGAAGAGTTGGAGAGGGAGGCGAGTAATGCAGACAGAGAGAAAGGGGATGAATCAGACAGCGAGGAGGAGAGGAGGAGAAGGAAGATGAAGGCTTTTGGCAAGTCTAGGGCGGGTCCAAGTAGCTCTGCTCCCAAACGGGCAAAGATGAGGAGGTAGATTCTAGGGGAAATCTTTGTTTTCAAAAGTAAGGTGGTCAAGTTTATGCAGCAGTTCTCTAACTTAGTTTTTGGTAGTCTGCTCTTCTCAGAAGTTATTTTAGGGGTTATTTTTCCTTTATATTTTTTCGTTTCTCGTGTTTTAGATAATCTACTGGATGTTAAGATGACTGGTTGGGCTTGTAAATTTGGTAGCAGTCGTTTTGTTGAAAGCGGTTTCTCTTTACTTATGTGGGTTCTTATTTGGTTATTGAGCTTGCTTGCTTTACTTGATAGTATATATTTCTTTCAGGCTGTGATGTTGACCTCTCTCTCTCTCTGTATATATATATATACACACACACACAAAGTACTTTTCTTTTACTACGTGTATGTTCTCTTTGTTGAGTTGATTTGCCATTATAAAATACCCGAGCTTCGGCTTTCATTTTTGTGCTATCATTACTTGCGTTGAGCTGGGCTTTATCAAGTGTAGCTCCTGCTTTAATTGAACTCTCAGTCATGAACCTTGGAATTGATCTCCCAGATTAGTTGGTCCATGGGGCCGCCGATACTGGGTCATAGAAATTGAGTCAGTAATTGTAAGATTACTTTCAGGTGTGCGATTTCTCGAATTCGCTTGTAAATGCGTGGCTTGTGTGTAGTTTAGTCATTTACTCAACTGGAGTTGCTGTATAAGGGGTGTGCTATATTATCTCAGCCTAACGGCACTACACTCTGCTTAGGACAACCGTAATATCCGACATTTTTTCCTACAGAATCTTACTACTTTCCCAAGTTACACTGATTCAGCAATAACATTCATGTCTTTTAATACTCAGTTTTGTATGTTTATTTTTTGAGGCCGAAGTATATTGGCTTACATAGATAGGTAAGATGACCACCAAGCACAAAATTGCAAGTAAACTTGTTCTTTTCCAGCAATATCATGCATTCTTGTATGCTGTTAACTTTTCTTCTACTGTTTCTCCTCTGTTAACCTCATGGTCATGGCGATATTTATTCTAGGTTACATTTAATTTCCTTTTACAATTAGTACCCTGACTTCCACTTTGGTATCTTAAAACTATATACCTTTGTTCAATTATCCTGTGCTTGATGGTAAAAATATGGTCCTTTTACGGGTCCCCATTTGTCATGAAGGATGAAGAGAGCACAAGTTCAGTAATTTGCCAGTTTTTTCTTGTTTGCAATTCATGTTTTTCACTTTCCTATATAATGTATATCACAGTTTTTCCCTTTGTTCATTGGTTTATCCGGTGTGATGCTGCTTTGAGATGGATTCTTCTATTCAAGGTTTAGTTGATGTTTTTTTCTGCGAGTTTCATTGTTTAGTTTCGGTAGTACAAAGTGGATGCATTGATCTCCTTACGTTATGTTTAGTGTTTAGGCAATTCCAGCTGCATCGGGTGCAAGTGCCACCAAACAATACCACGTTAATTCCCTTGATGTGCCTCGTAAAGCCAAGGAAACAATGCATCTAGAATATCACTTAGTTTAAAGAAACATAGAGGGACCGTAATTCCTGAAATAGTTAAGTTTGCCAACTCTTCTGTTAGTATACAACTTGATCACGGCCATAAACACTTATGACAAAAATAGCGGAAAGGATGCAGAGTTTAGTGTATGGGGAGTACGTAGTATGGCCATCACCATGGTTTACTCGGAATCTGCTTCAACATTTTTAGGCACGCTAATTGCCCTACGAATATGCGTTATGTTGCAAGTATACCATGAAAAATGAAGTGTAAATGTTTGTGGAGTTTTCTATGTATTTTGTAGTCATGCTCGTTTACCTTATCATAATGTATTGTCTTGTTGCTTTGAGCTCCACTAGTCTGAATTCTTACTCAGTCTACTGGTTCAATGGATTTGTGTTGGAGTTTTGAGAGACCTTCACTTATTACATACTTCCACATATACGAACATGGTTTGCAGTTTGTACAAAGAAGAAAGGAAAAAAGGAAAAATATTATGCCAGATGGAATATACAATCCTGGCTTTTCTTGCCTTACATATCATAGTGTAAATGGAAAAAGGGAGAGAAATCAGCTTGCTGAAAATCCTGATGGTGATGCCAACTGCGAGACTGGCTATTCTTCTTGTCCAGGCAACATAATTACATAAACCAAGTATGATTTCTGTATTCATCTTACTCTTTACATTTCCGAATACTGAATTTTATTCTCCTCATCTCATATCTCATTAAGTTCTTGTTTGCTGGTTTTTCCCACCACAGTTTTAGGTATTTTTCTCTTTTCAAAGCTGCTTTCCTTCAGAATCTTTCCTTTTGTTAATTTTAAGAGTTTACTGCTTCTTGGACCTTGGTGAAGTTGGGACTGAGCTATTGTCATTCGAAGTGTTAATGGACATCCAAGAACATTTATCCATGAACAACTGGGATGTTCTTTTTTTTTTAACTGGGATGTGATTCTAATTTTAGGAGAACTGCATATGGGCATTGCACTCGAGGTTGAAGCTGCAGATTCTCGATGTCTAGCATTTTTTTCCTAAGAAAATTGGCCAATTGCGAAATGTTTAATTGGAGGCCCGGTACGACAGATTACGTACGAATTCATGGGATCAACATGTAAGATCAGTGGGACTTAGTTCTAAATTCTAGTATTCAACCAATGTAGACTTCCTTCTTTATGTAGAAGAATGGATGCTTGGTCTCACAAGCTTCAAAAATGGCTATTCAAGAACTTTTTTTCACGACCGTTGTATCCTAATGACATAAAATCAAAATGAATGCAATCAGTTTTGGATATATCTATATTGTTGAGCTTCAGTATTTGTTTTTTTTTTCTCCTAGTAATTTATTCAATTGATTAGGCATGACGTGAAGTAATCTTACTTTTTTGCAGCAGATGCTTGAACTTGGCCCCAACGTTGAGGAGCTTTCGATCTGTATGTATTTCTTTCCACCTGTTGTCTGCCCTAATTTAGAGTAAGCTTTGTATGGTGTTATCTGCTATCTTCTTGGATTAGTCGCTTTCTCTCTTTTTGTTAGATTGTATTAGTTAGGGTGCTAATTGTTAGATTCTTTGTACATAAGGGTACTTTAGTCATTTGTATTGTAGGGTTGTATATATACTCCTTTTCTCTGTGAATGAAAGAAGAAGGGTGAATTTTTACGCTCAATCCTCTCTCCCTCTAAATCTGTTCATGGTATCAGAGCATGGAAGATCACTTTCTTCCACGCTGAACAACTGGGTCTCTCATCGACGACGCTGGTCGACAACGTCCGCTTCTCCAGCGACTAAGTTCTTGTCTGGGCCCTAGATCTGGCTGCTTCTTGATTGTTCGAGCATCATCCCTTCCTTTTTTTATGCCAACGTGAAGCTCTTCTATTCCGGTGACTTCGTTTGCCAACGTGAAGCTCTCCTGTTCCGGCGACTGTGTTCTTTTTGCTCCGGCAGTCCACAGTGGTAAGTGTATGCTATATTGTTTGGGCTCTTGAATCTCCATTTTTGGGTGGATTTCGGCTGGCCCTTTGGAGACTGTTGAATCTCTGTTGTTGTAATCAGTTATTTTGAGCCTTCAATATGTCAGAAGAAAATCCATTTTCAAAGGAAGAAACTGATAAATCTGGTTCAAACAGTGGAATGGGTTATAGTCCTTTTCTTGATAACACTCCGATGGATATCTGCCGCGTCAAGCTAGATGGTTCCAATTATCTACTTTGGTCTCGTGCATTTACATTGGCTATCACCACTAAGGGTCTCCTACACTACCTTACTGAGATTGTGGTGAAACCCACGGAGGGACCAGATCTCACAAAATGGACCAATCATAATGCCTTGGTCTTGACATGGTTGTTTAATTCGATATCTCCTACTATTCAGAATAGCTTTATGTATCTTGATACGCCAAAGCAAGTTTGGGATGCCGTGGCAGAGACGTATTCTCAAAAAGGGAATGACGCCCAAATTTTTGAGTTGAGGAAGAAACTCAAGGCCGTGGTGCAAAATAATCGACCAGTTGCTGAATATTATGCAGAGATAATGGGGCTCTGGCAAGCACTTGATTTTTATCAAAGTTATCGGCCTGTTTGTACTACTGATGCTGCTGCTTTCCAACAAATGGTTGGAAAAGATCGTGTTTATGACTTTATGGCAGGTCTTGATGTGGATTATGATCAGCACCGTGGGCATGTGCTGAGTCGTACCCCCTTTCCCTCTCTTGGAGAGGCTTATGCAAGTATTCAACAAGAGGAGACTCGGAGAAATTCTATGGCTCCTCACTTGATGACATCCACTCCAGATCACTCAGCGTTGGTATCCATTCCTTTTCCACGGGATGGTAGGACAGGACAGAGCCAGTTGAAGAACAAAGGTATTTCGGTTGATCGAGCCTCACTCCATTATGACTATTGTGATAAAACTGGTCATACCAGGGAATATTGTTGGAAGTTACATGGTAAACCTAACTCACGGGGACGCAGAGGTGGTCGTAGTGGTGGTTCTGTGCGCTCTCATGCCAATGTCACAGAATCTGCTGGTGACTCTATATCTGATGCTAGTGATTCTTTTTCTCCCGAAGAGAGGCAAGCTCTCAGGCGGCTAATGAGTAGCCAAGGTCCTCCATCCTCTATTGCTTCTAATTCCACTACTTCCTCCCACTTTGCCAACTCAGGTTTACAAGCTAATATTTCTACAGCTTCTATCTCTATTCCTTGGATAATCGATTCTGGTGCCACGGACCATATGACAGGTTGCTCTTCCTTTTTTGATTCCTACTCTACTTGTTCTGGTAAGGACAAAGTACGAGTAGCTGATGGATCCCTATCTGCTATTTCAGGGAAAGGTTCCATTCGCTACTCACCTACCTTACCTCTTTCTTCTGTTCTCCATGTTCCCAATTTTACTACTAATCTTATATCTGTTAGTAGTCTCACACAATCTTTGAATTGTTCAGTGACATTTTTTCCCACTCATTGTGTCTTTCAGGAACTGGGAACAGGAAAGACGATTGGTACTGGTAGAGCTCAGGATGGCCTGTATTTTTTGGAGTCTGTGCCTTGTTCATCTTTTACACCCTCATCTTTGGGTCATGCTCTTGAGGCGGATACGGGTTCAGCTCTTCCTTTATTGCATCAGTGGCACCGTAGACTAGGCCATCCTTCTTTTGGTGTTTTAGAGAAACTTTTTCCTACTTTAACTAAACGATGTTCTAGAAGTAGGTTCTTTTGTGAAGCTTGTGAGTTTGCGAAGCATAGACGTTCATTTTATGCTCCTGTTTATCAGAGAAGTGCTTCTCCTTTTATGGTTGTCCACACTGATGTCTGGGGTCCTTCCCCTATTATCTCTAGTTCTGGTTATCGCTATTTTGTTACCTTTATTGATTGTCATTCTCGTATAACTTGGGTGTATCTACTTCGAGCAAAAAATGAAGTTTTCTCATGTTTTCAGTCATTTCATAAGATGGTGCACACACAATTTGATACAAACATCAAGATACTTCGTTGTGACAATGGGACTGGATATATGAATGGTCCCTTCAAGTCATATCTTGATGGCAATGGCATTCTTTTCCAAACTACTTGTGTAGGTACACCGCAGCAAAATGGAGTCGCGGAAAGAAAGAACCGGCATCTTGCTGAGGTGGCTCGCTCTCTTATGTTTACTATGAATGTTCCTAAACATTTTTGGGGTGAGGCCATCCTTACAGCTTCTTATCTCATTAATCGAATGCCATCCAGTGTTCTTCAATTCCGGACTCCCTTGGATTTCCTTCCTGGTCAGTTTCGGGTCTCTACTCTTCCTCCTAAGATTTTTGGTTGTGTTTGTTATGTGCATGCTCCTCGCCACCCCGGTGGAAAGTTAGATCCTAAAGCTCGCAAATGCATGTTTCTTGGCTACTCCCCTACTCAAAAGGGGTATCATTGCTATGACCCTCTCTCTCGGAAGAAATTTGTTTCGATGGATGTCACTTTTTGGGAACACCAACCCTTCTACCCTCTCTCGTCCCCATCTCTTCAGGGGGAGAGTTCTAGAGGGGAAGAGATGTTGACATCTTGTGATTCTAATTCGTGGTTATTCACCCCAACTGACAGTACAAAGGAGAATGTTGGTGAGGGGGAGAATGTTGATACAGGGGAGAACATTGGTGAGGGGGAGGAGGCATCTCCTAGCCCTAGTAATCATGAAAGGGAAAGAGAGGAACCTGTATCTGAAGAAAGAATAATGCTGGATGCAAGAGAAAGATTGGACAGACCTGATTTAAAAACTTTCACTCGCAAGAAAAAGGGCCAACCTGGTGCATTACCACAGTACCAATCATCATCACCTGTCCTAGTTCCTGACGCTTCAGCTGAGTCTTCTGGTAATTCTCCTTCCTCTATATCTCTTCCTTTTGATGACCTTGATGTGCCTATTGCTCATAGGAAGCCAATTCGAACACATAAAGTGCCGGCTCGATTATGTACCCAACATTCCATTTCGCAATTTGTTTCATATTCTCGTCTGTCACCTTCGTACTCTGCCTTTCTTTCTTCTCTTTCTTCTATACCCATTCCACAGGGTTGGAAGGAAGCTTTTGCAGCTCCTAAGTGGAAAGAAGCTATGGTAGAGGAGATGAAGGCCTTGAAGAAAAATGGCACCTGGGAGTTAGTGTCTCTTCCTCGGGGAAAGAATGCAGTGGGATGTAAATGGGTGTTCACGGTTAAGTATAAAGCTGATGGCACTGTTGAGAGATACAAGGCAAGATTGGTTGCCAAAGGCTATACTCAGACATATGGCATTGACTATGAAGAAACCTTTGCTCCAGTGGCCAAAATGAACTCTATTCGCACCTTGTTGTCTTGTGCTGCTACTCTAAACTGGCCACTTCAACAGTTTGATGTGAAGAATGCTTTTCTTCATGGTGATTTGGAAGAAGAGGTGTATATGGATATACCACCTGGTTTTTCTTCCCCTACCACTGAGGGCAAAGTGTGTAGGTTGAAGAAAGCTCTCTATGGCTTGAAACAATCACCAAGAGCGTGGTTTGACAGATTTCTCAAGGCCATGTTGAGACTTGGGTACACGCAGAGTCATGCTGATCATACTATGTTCACCAAGAGAAGTGATGGCAAGATTGCCATCCTTATAGTTTATGTGGATGACATAATTATGACAGGTGATGATGTGAATGAGCTTCAGATGCTTAAAGCCCTTCTTGCTAAGGAATTTGAAATTAAGGAGCTGGGGGCGATGCAATACTTTCTTGGCATGGAGGTGGCTAGATCTGAGAAAGGGATCTTTATTTCCCAAAGGAAATATATTCTTGATCTCTTGGAGGAGACAGGGATGCTGGGGTGCAAGCCCGCCGATACTCCTATTGAGGTCAATCATCATCTTGGCAGTGTGGGAGAGCATGCAGATAAGGAAAGATATCAGAGACTTGTGGGTCGTCTGATATACTTATCTCACACACGTCCAGATATTTCTTATGCGGTGGGGGTTGTCAGTCAATTTATGCATGACCCCCGTACTTCTCATCTTTGATGTTGTTTATCGTATCTTGAGGTACCTAAAATCTTCTCCAGGCAAAGGTATTTTGTTTTCAAACCATGGTCATTTGAGGTTGGAATCCTTCACTGACGTAGACTGGGCAGGTTCGATTGATGATAGACGTTCTACCTCTGGCTATTGCACTTTCCTTGGCGGGAATTTAGTTACGTGGAGAAGCAAAAAGCAATCTGTGGTAGCAAGGTCAAGTGCAGAAGCTGAGTACAGAGCCATGGCACATGGTGTTTGTGAGCTTTTATGGCTTCAAACCTTTTTACATGATTTGGGAATTGTTGATCACAGTCCTATGAAGTTGTACTGTGATAACAAGGCTGCTATCAATATTGCTCATAACCCTGTTTAACATGATCGGACAAAGCATATAAAGATTGATAGACACTTTATCAAAGAGAAGCTGAACAGTGGTGTAATATGCATGCCTTATGTGAAATCCGAGGACCAATTAGCTGATGTATTTACTAAAGGTCTTAGTAGTAAGGTGTTTCATCCTATTCTCTCCAAGTTGGGCATGATTAATATCTATGCACCAACTTGAGGGGGAGTGTTAGATTGTATTAGTTAGGGTGCTAATTGTTAGATTCTTTGTACATAAGGGTACTTTAGTCATTTGTATTGTAGGGTTGTATATATACTCCTTTTCTCTGTGAATGAAAGAAGAAGGGTGAATTTTTACGCTCAATCCTCTCTCCCTCTAAATCTGTTCAGTTTTATTACCTTTATCCCAGTTATTATGCTCTTTATTACGATGCAGTCTAGTAGGAAACAGTTGAAATGTGGCTTGTATTGATCTCATATAATAACCATATCGCATGTGGTCTGATCAAAGATTTCATAAGTTACACAGGGTTCTATTATCAGAAAGTTTAGTTGACAAGAGATTGGAAACTTTCCACGAGATAATTTCCAAAGGTTTTAGTAAATATAAGCAAGCATGGCCCAATTTTTGTTTTGGATGCATCTCTTGTTCTTTTAACCCAATCCCACAAGCTTGCTGAAGCCTCAAGATGACACATTAGTTCGTTTCATGTGTTGTTAATACTGTATTTGCTTTGCTAAGATATTATATGAAAAAGCATATAATTGGGCTAGCACGCCTATGGTCTCCAAGGACTTAAACGGGGTAGATCAAGAAAAGTACCCCGCTTTTCACGATGATATGAACTGCTCGTATTCGCGGGATAATCTTCTAAACAGTATAACATTGTATGTCAGTATTATCGAAAAAGGCGATAGGCAAAAAAGAAGGGCAGAGACATGATACCAGAAAATAAAGTCACTACAATAGTTGTCGCACTGCAAAAGCATATTCCTCTCAACCCACAGGTGCCAGAAAATATATCACACATTCCCAAAACTTCCTCACCAAGATTCCATTTATTCAAAAACTTTACATTCCCGCCTTTGCTTTGGCCTTTACCACTACGTTTTGTCATATAGAGTATAGACACGTGTGCTCCACTCTCTAAAGAGAAATCAAATGTACAATCAACAATTCACTCCATTCGCATCGTGGGCCCGGGTGTGACTTCCTTTAACCATTCATCATACACGTGTCCTTTCTCTTTAAATGGATAGCGCCCTCCCATCACAACTGGCTCCAGGTTTTTTAAGAAGTTTGAGACTTGTAAGGCTGGACTGAGTTTCACCTTCTCAAAGAAGTTTGAGACTTGTACGGTTGGACCGAGTTTCACCTTCTCAAAAAATAAAAAATAAAAAATGCCAGTAAAATCTACTCTGGCAAATTAATGGCAGTAAAATCTTTCTCCAGGATATCTCCGTGGGTGGGGTTCTTGTCATCAACTCTGTTGAAGATGTAGGAAACTCGGTTCCGAAAATCTGGAAAACAACAAATAACAGAGACAAATAAATGAACAGAAACTTACTGGACCAAATTCAGTACACCGGAATTTGGTAAAAGACGACTCGAACAATAACCGGGGCAAGTATTAGAATACTCTGTCCTTAAAACAGATTCGTCCTCCACTACGGTGCTGATGGACTACGCAGACGTCTGTCTCCCAGGACTACCCGGTTTTCACTGCACGGATGTAGCACTCCAATCTTTGCAGTAATCGAACCAGAAAACTACGCAGCAACTCTCAGATATTTATGCGGAATGGTATGCAGAATGTATGCAAGGTAAAACGTGAAATGCATGAGAGGAAGAGGGTCCTATTTATAGATAGATAGGCACCCGAACGGAAAGGTACAAGACGGAGAGACGCGGCTGTTCGGGACGGGACGCAACTGGTCGGAATTGAACAGTCATGTCCGATGACCGTTCACGAACAGACGCACTGGAAAGGGAAAATTTCGGCACACTGTTTCGGTAAGGAGAAGGAAAGGAAAAAATTTAATTGAAACGGACCGGTTTCGACCCGACCCAATTCGTATAAATTTTCAGTAAAAAGATAAGAACCTCATGGGCCAAGCCCGGTCCGGTCGGTCGGGCGGGCGGCGGCGCGCGTGTGTGGGGTTTTAAAGCCCACTAGGTCCATGCCTTCTCCCCCTATAAAACTTCCATGACCCAAAGGGCCAACCCTTTAAGCCAAACTAAAGGTAAATATACTCAATCAACTTGTTCTCCACAACCAATGTGGGACAAGTGGTTTTTCCCCCTTCTACCAAGCTCATGTAGGCACTTTTAAAGGTCAATCTCATTCACCTTGACTTGATTTTGGCCAACCGAGTGTTCGGTCTTAATCACCTAACCAAGACGTACACGACGGTATGTGGGTCCGGCCACGTGGACGTGTTGGACCCACTTTAATAATTGATTAAAAATGATAAAAATCAAGTTTTTTTTCCAACAATCCCCCACATGAATGAAATTGGCAGGATAAACAGTGCTATGCAGATGCAAATTACTGAGAGTTACAATAGGAAATCTCCTGCATGGGGTTAGGTAGCTTTTGGCTTTGAACCTAACCTTGTGAATAACTATCGGACTTACTAGCTAACCAGTGAACGCGATGTCTTGAACTGTTCAGCCGTTGGTGTAAGCCAAGACAATAGCAAACACACAGAATCTTTCCAAACGCAGTTTGGTTCTTACGGTTGTGCTCATTACGGCCCTGAGACACTCCTGGTCTTCATGAATGTTTGTAGAGAATTCAGCCCTTGACATTCTCATAGAAGCGGCCCCTTCGACATTCACATAGGTGATTCTTAATAAGAGTATCCTGCTATACCCTACTTGGTTTACCAACGTTTAAGAATCATTAAAGGCATTGCCTAACCTTGTACGCTGCAGGCATCACTGTTACATCATAGGAATGGGTAGAGACAGAGTCTCCACAGTGATCCTCCTAAGTCTCATATAACTCGGTTGTCCCGTTGAACCTAGATCTTGGGATCTCCAGTCAACTAGGTTGGGTTGCCGTTATAGAGGCTTTTAAGCTATGGGCTTTAGCCCCATTCCCCTCGATGATCTAACAACTAACTCTCTAGTTAACCCTTTGGTTAGCGGATCCGCGATATTATCTTGTGATTTCACGTAATCAAGTACGATAATTCCTTGGGAGAGTAGTTGTTGAACGGTGTTATGTCGTCGACGTATATGTCGAGACTTCCCGTTGTAAATATGATTATGTGCTCTGCCAATTGCAGATTGACTATCACAATGTATGCAGATTGGCGGCACTGGTTTAGACCAAGTTGGAATATCTTCTAAGAAATGGCGAAGCCACTCAGCTTCCTCACCAGCTTTATCTAAAGCTATAAACTCAGATTCCATCGTGGACCGTGCAATGCACGTTTGCTTAGTGGATTTCCAAGACACAGCTCCACCAGCTAATGTAAATACATATCCACTTGTGGATCTTGAATCACTAGAGTCAGATATCCAGTTAGCATCACTATATCCTTCTAGCACTGCTGGATAACGAGTATAGTGTAGTCCATAATCAATGGTATGCCTTAGATATCTAAGCACCCTGATTATAGCCGTCCAATGATCCTTCCCAGGATTACTAGTATACCTACTTAGTTTACTAACAGAGTAGGCTATGTCCGGCCTTGTACAATTCATCAAGTACATAAGACTACCTATAATTCGCGCATATCCCAATTGGTTGACACCTTGACCAGTATACTTGTATAGATGTAAAGTTAAGTCTACTGGTGTTTTGGCTATGTTGACGTCATCTTTATTAAACTTTTCTAACATCTTCTCTATATAATGTTTTTGAGACAAGATATATCCCTCGGGACTTTTGATTATCTTGACTCCTAATATGACGTCAGCCAAACCCATATCCTTCATGTCAAACTTGGAGTTCAACATGTTTTTTGTAGATTTGATCATTTCATTATTGCTACCAAGAATGAGCATATCATCTACATAAAGACACACAATGACATAACTATCTCCGTTGTATTTGACATACACACATTTGTCACATTCATTGATTCGAAAACCATTTGATATCATGACATTGTCAAATTTCTCATGCCACTGTTTTGGAGCCTGTTTTAAACCATATAACGATTTGACAAGCTTGCACACTTTTCTCTCTTGTCCAGGAACCTTAAACCCTTCAGGTTGTTCCATGTATATCTCCTCATCTAGATCACCATTTAGAAAGGCAGTTTTTACATCCATTTGATGAATCTCAAGATTGTTTAACGCCGCAAAGGCAATTAACATTCTTATAGATGTTATCTTTGTAACAGGAGAATAAGTGTCAAAGTAATCAAGACCTTCCGTTTGTCTATAACCTTTAACTACAAGTCTCGCTTTGTACTTGTCAATAGATCCATCTGCTTTCATCTTCCGTTTGAATATCCATTTGTATCCAAGAGGTTTACAGCCTCGAGGGAGATCCGTAAGTTCCCATGTATGATTTTGCAGTATGGACTCTATCTCACTATTTATGGCTTCTTGCCATAACGAAGCCTCCGATGATGACATTGCCTCTTTGTAGCTTTGAGGTTCAGCTTCTAACACATAAGTTAGAAAATCGGGTCCAAAGGACTTTGAAGTTCTAGCCCTTTTACTACGACGAGGACCATCAATATCATCATTGTTTTCTTCAGAAACTGAATCAATATTCATATCATCAGAATCCAGTATAAGCTCAGTTTCCACAACTGGCCTAGGAACTCTATTGTCCCTAAATGGGAACACATGTTCAAAAAATGTTGCATTCCTTGATTCCATAAATGTATTCGGATGGATATCAGGAATTTCTGACTCATAGACAAGGAAGCGATATGCACTGCTATTATAAGCATAACCAATGAAAACACAATCAACAGTTCTAGGTCCTATTTTAACCTTTTTAGGACCGGGAACTGCCACCTTTGCCAAACACCCCCACATTTTCAAGTATTTGTAGGAAGGCTTGATACCTTTCCACAACTCATAAGGAGAAATCCTTGTTTTCTTGTGTGGGATTTTGTTCAAGATATAGTTAGCAGAGAGAATTGCGTCTCCCCACAAATACTGTGGTAATCCTGAACTTATCAACATGGCATTCATCATCTCTTTTAGAGTTCTGTTCTTTCGTTCAGCAACTCCGTTTTGTTGTGGTGTATAAGGAGCAGTCGTTTGGTGAATAATTCCATGTTCGGCACAAAATTCACCAAATGGTGCTTTGTATTCACCACCTCGATCACTTCTAATCATTTTGATCTTTTTGCCAAGTTGATTTTCCACTTCAGCCTTGTAGTGGATAAAAGATTCTATGGCCTCACTTTTGGTTTTAAGCAAATACACATAACAGTATTTAGTGCAATTGTCAATAAAAGTAATGAAGTATTTATTCCCACCAATAGTTTCAACAGACTTTAAGTCACATAGATCTGTATGAATCAATCCAAGTGGTTCTGTACTTCTTTCTACATTTTGAAATGAACTCCTTGTCATTTTAGCTTCAACACAAACTTCACATTTATGACCAGATTTCATACTAAATTTTGGTATGCAATCTGTATCTATTAAACGTTTCAATGAACCATAATTAACATGCCCTAATCTACCATGCCATAAATTAGAAGACTCAAGCATATAATCAGAAGTTGTGTTCATTTCATTGACAACCGGAGAGGCCGGAACCTGTGTGACACCCGGAGAGGCCGGAACCTTAGTCAATACATTCATTTTGAACATGCCATTCACCATGTAACCCCTACCCACATACATTCCTTTCTTCCTAAGCACAACCTTATCAGCTTGGAAAACCAAGCAAAAGCCATGTTTCACCAACAGCGAACCGGAAATCAGATTCTTGCGAATTTCCGGCACATGCATCACCTCCTTAAGAGTCACCTCTTTGCCTGAAGTCATTTTGAGAACCATCGTTCCAACTCCTTCAACTTTAGAGGTCGAGGAGTTTCCCATGTAGAGATGTTCGCCAGAATCCACCGTTTTATAGGTGGTGAACATTTTCTTGTCCGCGCACACATGGCGAGTTGCGCCAGTGTCCACAAACCACTCTTTGGGATTGGAACCTACCAGATTGACTTCAGATACCATAGCAGAGAGACTCATCTCTCCAACACCATCAGACAGAACCTCCAATTCAGCCACATTGGCTTGTGCTTGTTTTTTGCTGCGACATTCAACAGCTCGATGACCCTGTTTGTCACAGATAAAGCACTTGCCGGTAAATTTGTGCTTGCCATCGGTCTTAGCCTTTTTAGCCACCCCTCCTCGCGGACCAAGGTTAAAACCATTGCCCTGATTCTTCCTCTTATTACCATTCTTCCATTTGCCTGGTTTGTGCTCTTGTTCAACCATGTTAGCCTTCGCAGCATACTGATTAGCAACCTTTTTGTCCATATTCATAGTGTTTTCTTCCATTCGCAGATGCGTAATCAGATCTTCCATATTCATCTCTTTACGCTTATGCTTCATCTTCTTTTTGAAATCTTTCCAAAGAGGCGGCAACTTCCAAATGATTGCAGCCACTTGGAAAGACTCACTCAATATCATTCCCTCGGCATGAATTTCATGAAGCAGCACCTGGAGTTCTTGGGTTTGAGCCATCACAGACTTTGTGTCAACCATTTTGTAGTCCAAGAACCTCCCCACCACAAACTTCTTCAACCCGGCATCTTCAGATACATATTTCTTTTCCAAAGTAAGCCAAAGTTCTTTCGCAGTTTGAGCCGTACAGTACACGTTATATAACGCGTTGTCCAGCCCGTTGAGAATGTAGTTACGGCAGAGATAGTCAGAATTCTTCCAGTCATCATATGCAATCCGAACTTGAACATCTGTCTCATCTTCTGCCAAAGTGGGGGCATTTTCAGACAAAAACCTCGACAAACGGAGTGTCGTGAGATAAAACATCATCTTCATTTGCCATCTCTTAAACTCCGTACCATTGAACTTTTCCGGTTTCTCGGAATGGTTCACCGGCAACGCAGCTGGACCCAGAGGTACAGCAGTTGGAACCACAAGAGGAGGGTCAGGAGGAACATTTCCATTTGGGTTTTCGGCTTCCATTTCTGTTACACAAAACAGAAGATCGACACAATCAAAAAGCAAAACAGAATGTAACTTCTACCAGATCATAAAATTAAGCCACAAATCTGTAGTGTTTTAAAAGCCTATATTCACAAACAAAACTGTTGTTGAAGTACAATACCGAAATAAAAAAACAAATGTGATATAGGAATCCAAATTTATTTTTTACTAAATAAGGTAACCCACAAAACAGTATGTAAACAGACAAGTTCGAAGTCTACTTATTTGTGAAACAAACTGGGTAACCAATATTATGAATATTAATATTTAAACGATACTTTAGATGTATTCAAAACACATGAACATAGTACAAACCAAAGTACTATCAAATCATAGTCACTGATCACCCGGAAGTTTAGTTAGGAAATATGAATATTAAAATAACCAACCAAACTGTCTTACTAATTTGATGGAACAGAAGGATTTGAAACCCCGAAGACTGTATTAAAAATTAGAGATAAACCAATAGAATCGACTATTTAATCCCAGAAAGTGTATGTGTAATTTTTCCAGAATGGAAACCGAGTATTCGATGTATTTTAAATAAAATAGAATCTGTTTTAAGATTGTAGGAAACTCGGTTCCGAAAATCTGGAAAACAACAAATAACAGAGACAAATAAATGAACAGAAACTTACTGGACCAAATTCAGTACACCGGAATTTGGTAAAAGACGACTCGAACAATAACCGGGGCAAGTATTAGAATACTCTGTCCTTAAAACAGATTCGTCCTCCACTACGGTGGTGATGGACTACGCAGACGTCTGTCTCCCAGGACTACCCGGTTTTCACTGCACGGATGTAGCACTCCAATCTTTGCAGTAATCAAACCAGAAAACTACGCAGCAACTCTCAGATATTTATGCAGAATGGTATGCAGAATGTATGCAAGGTAAAACGTGAAATGCATGAGAGGAAGAGGGTCCTATTTATAGACAGATAGGCACCCGAACGGAAAGGTACAAGACGGAGAGACGCGGCTGTTCGGGACGGGATGCAACTGGTCGGAATTGAACAGTCATGTCCGATGACCGTTCACGAACGGACGCACTGGAAAGGAAAAAATTTAATTGAAACGGACCGGTTTCGACCCGACCCAATTCGTATAAATTTTCAGTAAAAAGATAAGAACCTCATGGGCCAAGCCCAATCTCATCTAATGACCCAGCCCGGTCCGGTCGGGCGGGCGGCGGCGCGCGTGTGGGGTTTTAAAGCCCACTAGGTCCATGACCCAAAGGGCCAACCCTTTAAGCCAAACTAAAGGTAAATATACTCAATCAACTTGTTCTCCACAACCAATGTGGGACAAGTGGTTTTTCCCCCTTCTACCAAGCTCATGTAGGCACTTTTAAAGGTCAATCTCATTCACCTTGACTTGATTTTGGCCAACCGAGTGTTCGGTCTTAATCACCTAACCAAGACGTACACGACGGTATGTGGGTCCGGCCACGTGGACGTGTTGGACCCACTTTAATAATTGATTAAAAATGATAAAAATCAAGTTTTTTTTCCAACAGAAGATGCAGAGGTATGCAATTACAGACATAGGGTAGCTTTCTAATTTGAGCAGTATGTGAAAGTGTATTTTTGTATCTCTTTAGTGTAATATTGTGTCATCTATTTCGGGCATCTAGAATCGTATGGTAATCGTATCTTTTGTATCTTCTATTTTAGGCATAGATTATGCATTTATGCGTAGCTAACAGGCTAGGGTTTTCTATTCTAGAGCTTAATTAGCATTGTAACAATTCATTCAGTAATAATATCAGTTTTCCTTTCTCTCTAAAAACTCTCACAATCCTCCTAGCTTTCTTTTTTGGTACATCAGAAACAAAAAAACAAAGCAAGACAAAAGGGAAAACTAGGGGGGTGAACCCCTGGCAAAGGCTACACTACACTAGCCATATCTGCGGCCAACAGGTCCAGGATCTCCTCCGGGAAATGACATGCGATACGAAGTGGTTGTCTTGTTCAGCTCCCTTTTTTGCTAGCTTGTCCGCGACAAAATTTCAAGAGTGACATAGTCGTCCAAGCTTTTCGTAGAAGCATCCATGAAAACCGATATTGTTAATCGTAAGCCGGTATTTAAGATGGTTCCTACGGTCATATCTCTCAGAGTCTTTGTATACGGGATTTCAAGACGAAGACATGCTTTTTCTGGAGATCGTCATTTCCTGCGTGGAATTTACTATATCTTTTTGGGATATTCAAGTGAGCCGGGTAATATCCCAGGCGTTTACTGCATATCCATATGTAATCCGAAAGTTGTGGATATTTTTTCTCAACCTACGGCTCTAAATGGTGATCTGTGTAGCCCTTGGGACATTTTCCTTATTCAAAAAAAAAAAAAACACTCTTATTAGTGACATCCCTGTCGTGTAATTAGTGTAGCAGTAGGAAAATTAGACTTGTGTTCTCTCTTTGTAATTAGGACATCTCCAGTTATGGAATGGTGTTATATGACATAAAAGTGTGAAAAATGGGTCTAATTTTTGTATTTTTATGACAAATTATGTTGTTAAGTTAATGATTGTTGCAATGGCTCTCTCTCTGTCTCAAAGGCTCTATTTTTATCTTTTTCAAAGGCTCTCTCTCTCTCTCTCCTCTCTCCCTCTTTTCCTCTACCTTTCTTTCTCCACTTTCCCTCTTTTCCGGCTTTTCTCCGACAAGTCTTTCCCTCTCTTTCTTCTTTCTCTTTTCTTTGGCTTATTAACTGGGACAACACCGTCCCCCAATTCTATTAACTGTACTGCCACAGTTAACTTATCAGGGAGGGCTGCTACAATTTTTTACACAAATACTTGTGCACTAATTTCACTGTTTGGACACAAAAAATAAAAAATGTTAGTTTGTTGAACAAATTCTAACCTTATATGACATTAATCATTAGGCAAAAGCTACAAACCGCTCAATGGGTGGTCAAGAGTGACGTTCACGCGCTTATCAAAGAGAGTGTTAGCTGTCCTCCCTCGGAAATCTGAAAGGACAGGGCCTAGCTACGCTTCCCTTTTAACTTTATGCTGACAATGCTTTAAGTACTGCAAGTGCCCACACTTCAAATACAGTAATACTACTTCGGTAAAGTAAAAAAAAAAAAAAACTTTTAACACTTCTCTCATTGCTTTTAGGCCTTGTTTTCGAAAATGGGAAATTTAATAAAATCAATTATGGGATTTCCTATTTTATAGGAGTAGGAAATGGAAAAAGATATGAAATTAACTAGTTGCTTTTATGTAATTTCTATTTTAGCACGTGGGAAAGAATGCCTTAGTTAGTTTAGTTAAATTATCCTCCCTCTACGAAAATATGTTTAATTTTTTTTGACCAAAAAATAAAATACTCATTGCATCATTTTTTTGAAAATTATTACAGCAAATTATAGTATTTGATGGGTTCTTTAATATAGTGCAGAGAAATTTCAAAAATCATGTATGGAAGTATTTTTTTTATCTCAAAATTACACAACTTTTCATAAGGGTCCTGGATAGAGAGAGTAATTTTTATTTTCAAATTTACACACTTATTGTCAATCAAAAAAAGGTCGAAAACCTTAAGGGAACCGATGGGTTGAGTATTGATGGGCTACATATGACATGCGAGGCCCTCTTGTGGTTTCATACAAATGATCCAAACTGTTCAAAAGTTTCTCCCTATTTGCACTCAAGTTTTTTTCTACCTCTTTTGGGGATAGTTTTAGTTTCTCAAAATAAAATACACACTCCCTCTGTTTCAAATTGCTGGTCACTTTTAGGAAATATTTCAAAATTTGTTTATGGAAGGCGAATTGTGCAATTAGCTATGTTAACAAGAAAGATTTTTTTCTGACTTATTATATTACTATAAATTAAATCACTCAAAAAAAATTTATGTTGTCAGTGCTCAAGCTAGGCTCAAGGTTTATATCAACTTTTTCCCAACACATAAAGGGAAGTGATCTCAAGCCTTGTGGTGAAAGGATTCAAGAGCTTGTAGTGAGCAATTACTGTCGTTTGTTTGGCAATCAAAAGTCCCGATTAAATACAATTATCTTACATGTAAGACACTTATATTTTATGTAAAATAATTCGGGTCGTTGATTGCCGAACGGACAATCCTGATTGTTTACTACAGGGCTTCCGATTCCGTGATGAAAACAGTGAAAAGGTTGGTTTTTTTACTCCCAAGAGCAGTACTGTGAAAAATTATCAACAAAGAGGGTAAAATTGTAGTAATTGAGACGGCAAAGTACAAGAATGAATACAGTATTTGGCAGCATTTTCAGTCGGAAAATCAATTTAAAGGATGTGACAATTGCATTGATTAAAGAGAGGTGACTCGGGGACTGCTGGACCGAATTGTTTATTCTAGTTTTTGGACCACCCAATGGGTGGTAACTAGACAAATAAGCTGATTTCCCTCGAGGTTTTTGAAATTACATTGAAAACTATTATTAGAATTCCCCCTTGCCGTTAAACTAGGCCTAACGCGGTTAGTCTTGAGTATAAAATGTCCGGAATGCACGGTAAAATAGGAGGGGATGTTAGTAATTTACTCTATTTATTGCTGACTATATTTTTTCAACAAAATTTATTTAGTTTTGAGGTCATTGTAATCAACCCGATAAATTATGCCGGGTTCTAAAATATGCCAAAAGGCGCTGAGACCGAGCAACAATGCCTATAGAGGAATGGTAGCTCTTCTCTTTGGTCCATAATAGACAGGATTGTTCTGCTATAGCCCATGGATAGTGGTTGATAAAACTAAACTCCAAATGTAGTTTTCTTCCAGTTGGTATCAAAGCCTATTACGAATGATGATTTGCCGTCAAATGATGGTAGCTCAGATGTTGGATTCTTCCTTTTTTTGGTAATTTTTTTCTTGGGAATGTTCCAAGCGAATATATCTATGCTGAGTTTTTCTTTCTTTCTTTCTTTTTTTTTTACCAAGGAGGAGATCCTCAACGCCGTGTTTGTATGCATGATACAGAGGCCGGATATAGAAAGATGTTGGATATAGAAATCCAGGTATGCCATATCCACCGTTTGTTTGCATTAAGGAACTCGGATAAGTTTTATCTTGGATATATATCGGGTATGCTATATTCACCGTTTGTTTGCATTAAGGAACCCAAATAAATTTTAGCTTGGATATATATATATACACTCCCTTGGTCCCTATTGGAATGCGCGCAATTTCAAACTCCTAAAAAATATATTTTTTTATATAATTTTTTTAATTTTTTGTAAGAAATTAAAGTGCTCATTAAGTACTTTAATTTGATGGGAAAAAAAATTGAAAACATACTACGAAAGTGTATATTTTAACGTTTACAAAAAAACACATTTTTCAAAAGGGGACAAAAGTGAGATTCTACACAATTTAACATTATCCAACTCCTCATAGCCACTCTTACACTAACAAAACAAACCAAGTTAATTTTAACTACTCTTCGACTCCCTCCATCCCTTTTTAAATGATCCGTATGGGAATACGTGCAATTTTTTAATTTGTTTTATACAAAATTAAAGTGCTCATTGAGTACTTTAATTTGATCCAAAAAAAAATTAAAAAACGATATACAAAGGTACATTTTTAAACGTCTGCAAAAATACACGTTTCCTAAGTGGATCACTTAAAAAGGGACGGAGGAAGTATAATAATACCCCATCCAACTATATCCACCTCCATATCCCCTCTTATTATGCCCCTTTTCCCCCTTCATATACATATCCGTCTAACAAACAGGGCGCAAGAGATACAAAACACTTGGGCATAAGCCTATACAAGTAGATACTGAGATTTTTTCCCAATCACAGGTCACATATAAACAATGAATTTTGCACTGATCCATTAACAGTGTCTGAGCTGAACCGTTGAGGGTGAGCACACTCACTACAGCCCCCGGATCCAACCATTGAGGTAGTCAAGAATGCTGTTTCACCAGTGTGATCCACCTACTGCCAGGTACAATGTACACATTCCCCATTGAGTAAAAAGGAAAAGCGGAAATAGTACAAATTGCGCGGTTGTAGACAACGAAAAGCTTCTTTGTTTTTCCTAAAAAAGAACATTTTCTTTCTCAATTCCGCGGAAAGAAAGGAAATACAGGAACTATGACCTTTGTAGACTTCCAGTATGCACCTGCAATCATGGCATCTGATTCCCCAAAGAAGGAACCCAATGAAAGCACGGACAACGTATACAAACCGGCATCATCCTATTAGACCGGAAGACTGAAAACCAACAAGAACGATCAAAGAATTCAAACATATTTTATATTGATGCAAGGAACCCCAGAACTTCACTTGCTTCATCTACAGTACACAGGTTAAGCCGAAAAGTGGAAGTCAGCTGTTAAATACAAGAATCTCTAGCATCATATGTTCGACACACAGGTTTCCAGCTGCAGTGACCATCTTGAACCATACCACAGGTTATTGTATATGGAGTCACCACCAAAGACTTACAGGCACTCTATGCGTCCTATGTTCAACCAAACCATTGGTTTCCTGCTGTGAAGCTCATCTTCAACCTCTACAGTCTACGGAATTTACACGTAGTTATTTGTGTATGAGGTCACCACCCAAACACTAACAGGCACTTTACGCATCATTGCCTCCCAACATATGCATTCCTCTGTACTGTATTAAGGGAAACTCCAAGGATACAACTCTAAGGATAGTTAATTCATTGAAGGATTATGCCAATCCCAGTACAATGAAGATGCTAATCAAACCATTCAAGGTGCCAACCACTGGAGCAAAAAGACAGCTGACGCATTAACATTAAAACACCCAAACAAATAAGCAGAAACACACAAGTTGTTCTTACCCTATAGCTTAGCACTCTGCCAGGTTACAAGAACAAGACTCAGCTATCTTACAAGACCTGAAAGAGTCTGCAATAAACGAGAATAACGAAAGAACCATGTACTTTTCATATATCGTGGTGATCAATGGCCCGTTGCAAATTTGATTACACAACTGTCTTTCACGGCTGCTGATGCCCCTCCATCATAACTTATAGCAAAAGGTAAGAACCCAGATGTCAGTCCCAGTTCTTATCTGTTCACCTGAATTTGGGCCTCTTAGGAAGGCTGCCACTGGGAATTCTTTTATCTGGCACCCTTGCCTTTCCAAAAGTCTTAATCTGCCTTCGCTTTCGCTCATTCTCGCTGTCTGATTCATCCCCTTTCTCTCTGTCTGCCTTGCTCGCTTCCCTTTCCAACTCTTCCCATGTTTTCCCTTCATCCTCCTCGGAACCTTCTTCAGACTCCTCTTCATCGTCATCCTCAGACTCCACCAATGACGCACTGTCATCGTCCTCTTCCTCTGACCCAGAGTCAGACTGTGCATCAGAAGGCTCATATCCATGGTCTGACTCTTGCGAGTTGTCAGAATCTGAATCACTAGCCTCCATGTTCAAGAATTCCCACCCGCCATCCTCAATGAACTTTTCTGGGTCATCCGTGATAGTTTTCAATATGGGTCGCCAGTTTAGATTTAGCCTGCTTTCATAATACTTGAGGTCTGTTGTGTCAAGCCACTCTTTGATGCCATCTAAAGAGGTTGAAGGGATAGAGTCAAACCGAAAAACATCTCGCTTAAAGTCTTTGAAAACAATGGTCATGTCAAAATTCTTCTGCCCCAGACCTACTCTCTCCAAATTAACTATCTCAATTTCATTCAGGGTGATTACTACAAACGGTTGCTCTATTAGCTCAACTAGACAGCTTGAAGTTGGGACGATAAAAGCTGAAGCTTTATGGGGCACACCGTGGAATCCAAGGTCTCTGAAGGGCTGATCAAATTCCAAGTCAAGTGATTTGAATTGGGGTTGTCCCCACAGTTCGTTCACTCGATTCACGAAGTTTTGGAAGTCCATGTTGATTTTGTTCTTCCTGTCCCTCTCTCTCTGTTCTTCCTCGACCTCATCAGGGTCATAGGCGGATCTTTTTCCACCCCCAAGTGTTTGAACCACATCCATAACCTCAACATAGAATTGGACATCCTTTGTTTTCCTGTTTCCCACCATTATGTGGTTACGGAGATGAAAGTGAAGCAGAGTAATCATCTCCCTCTCTGCCGGTTGGAAAAATGCGTGTTTGATGTTGGCAAACATGACGTCGACACGTTCATCGGGCCTAGAAGTTGAATACCTAAAACCATTAGTGTGGGCTTCCAGCGTACCAGTGAGCTTCCTTCCGCGACCACCAAACACAGGACGGATCCATAGATCAGATAACCGTATTGGCTTAAATTTGGCCCCAGCAACTTGAAGTTTCTCCTGACTAACTAATGTTGCTCTCTCAGCTTTCTCAGATTCCCTTGAAGTAACCTGCCGGCGGAGGGTTTTGATCAGCTGCACCACTTCACTTATGTGCCTTGGGTCCTTGGATCGGAACGACACTTCTTTAACGTAAATTGAACCTTGGAATTTCAAGGAGTTTGTGTCGTGCGGATTGAAAGCAGTCCCCGGTACATTAAAAATAATACGAATATAGCAACTCCGGTTGGTATCCTGCTGACTAGACACACTTTTTATCATCGCAACATGGAAAGGGACCATGCTTCCATAAATTGGTAACAATATAGCTTCCCTTTTCTGATCAACTTGAATCATCAAATCTCTAGGCGGGGGAAGATCATTGACACTCTTGTACGCAATCAACTCCCCGGATGGTTTCACACCACCGCGGTTATCCATTGACCCAGAACCCCCGCCGGCTAGCCTTCTAGCAGTTTCTTCATTCTTCTGACGTGCAAGTTCCGCCTGGTGTTGCCTCCGCTGTTCCTCCTTTGACATCTCCTGATTTACTGACCTTAAGGTTGCCTTTGATGGCAATGCTGCCTTGGAAACATTAGCTGCAGACCTCACTTTCGGCCTTTCTTCTTCTTCTTCTTCATCCTCGTTAAATGAATATGCCACGTCCTTCACAGCTTTAGAACTTACAGAAGTCACCACTTCTGGGCTAGTTCCATTGACAATTACGGTGTCAGAGAGCAGAACAGAAAAATTTTGGGTCTTTGGGTTCTTGGTTTCAGCCTGCAAATTCTGAAAACCAAGGGATACATTAAAAACCATGCCTGGTTTAAGCACCCTATCATTCTTTGCATTAAGACTAAGCCCTGACTCGCGAAACTCAAGGCCAATCCCAGTCCCAGCAGATTTCGTCATGTTTGTCACAAATTCAGGAGCATCCTTCTCAACTACTGATACAGCAGCTTGGTACGCAGCACCAGCTTTATTCCCAGGTTTCAATGCACCAATAGCTGCTTCATGAGCCTTTAGGAGAACCTCATAAGCCTTGCTTTGTACGGCATTGGCATCGATTAAGAATGTACGTGCAACGTTTGAGCAGTAGCTGTTGTAACGGGACCCAATAGCACATATGATCACACTAGTAGAATCGTAGTAAAGGTTCTCATCATTGCTAGAGGCACTTGGTTTGAGATCAAACCCTCCTCCACTTTGGAAAATGGGAGGGTAACAGATATCGATATTTTCTGCCTTGAGCTTCACTTTAACCTTTGCAGGTTCAAGTATGACCTTTTCAGTGTCTTCCATAAGGGAAGAATGGGAGATCTTCTTCTCCTCATCAATGACTTTTTCAAGCTTCGGGACCACAAAATGCTTCATCACTGATGAAGTTAAATATGCAGCTTTCTTCACGTTGGTAATCTCATCACTGTCCTTCACTGCAAATAGGTCCGAAAACCCATTAGTTATGTCACTGAGCTGAAAATCTGCGTTCTTTAGTTTTTCAGCCCATGTCTCCAAAAGGTTCCCTTCGGGCACCTCTCTCGCAATATATCCAACCACAGGAGTATCGTGACCATCCGACTTTGACTGAGCACGCACGGCTTTGAATATGGTTTCCATCGATGCAGTTCCATCATCGCTTTTGGCCTTCACATGCATCACAACTTCTGCACCCATAACCTCCTTAGCAGACTTCTTCACAACTTCAAGTAAAGAAGCCTTCTTCTGGCTACACAAGAAATGAATCTGCTTCTTCATAAATATCATAATTGTATCAGGGAACTCATAACCAACCAGCCATACATTCAGAGCTGATGATTTCAAGTACCGCAAGTCTTCGGATGGTGGAGGCGTCGCAATTGCAAGAACTTCAGAAGCACCCCATAGGTCATCATTATGTTCGTTCCAGTGGGAATAAAGCATTTTTAACCGCTTTCCAAAGGTATCCAGATTGATACTGTAGGCACTGCCTCCTCCTGATGCCTTGCCATTAGTAAAATTTCGGTTTTCAGCCATTGAAAATGATACGAGGATAGATCTTGAATCCTTGATGGTTTAGCAGTTTGACTTTCCAGTAAGCATAAACTGTAATACATAACAAGTAACCATCAGTTCCCTTCAAATTCTTAAGATAAAAATTCCAAATAGTATGCAATAATCCAATCATCAGCACAGAATCCAATGCCAAGCTAGTGGAAAAATTCACATACGCTGTTTCAAGATACAACATTCTGTATCGGAAAAATCCCTTGCAGTAAAACTTCAAGAATGTGAAACAATGGAAGAGACCGGATGAATTGAGGAACAAACAATATAGATACAAAATGTGACATACATGCATATTAATTTCATAAATGGAAAAAAATCAGACTCCCATTTCCACATTTTGAAATGTTGAAGTAAAATGAGAATCGATTCTGATTAGTTCAAAAAGATCAAGAAACATGTTTTATTGATGGAAAGTATCAACTACTAACATCTTTTACAAACTAAAAGTCACTTTCGTTAGTAATTCTCTGAAAAGCTTCCAACATGGTACTTCATACATTCGTATGAAGGCACACATGCATAAATCTTTCTGACCCGGGAATCAAAGATCAATTCCTGCACTTTCAGAAACCCAATAAACATGCATTCTAAAGTAAGATATGAACAAAATGGAGAAGGAAACAAAAAAGATAGTTCTACTTTCACAACGGAACTCCACACAGGGACCCAATGGGAGGCTGGTGGAAATACTGCCACCCCGACGTTACGAGGCAAGCTTCTTACTACAATAGTACTGATGAACGCCTTTTTAGTACACAAGTTTGGCACCCCAAGAATCTCGTGAAAAAAATAACAACCGCCTCCCTAAGATCTTCTAACCAAAAAAGATTTGAAAAATCAAAGATTTAACCAAGTTGTTTTTTGACGTAGACAATTCCAATTGTTTTTTTACATGTTAGACAGGATCCACAAGGAATTTGTTTAGCCATGTGCTGAAAGGAAGAACACATAACACAGTAGCATCAAATAATAGCAACCAGATGAGCATGGAACCTTTTTTTTTTTTTGCTAAAGTGGTGAAAAAACAAACCTTTGTTTACCATTGATATAAAAGGTAATGAGACATAAAGGGGGAAGTTAGGGAAGCCTCCAATACCTAAATCTTGATCTCTTGAATGTTGTCTTTGTAAGGTAAAATGCTTTGTCCAATCAAGACAATTCCTATTGGTAGGAAACGGTATCGATAATGTTGCTAAACACAAAAATCAAGCTTAAAATCAAAATAATGCCAAAATCAAATTACAAGGAATCATTCCCCAAACTTAAAATCTTACAAAAAGTCCACGATTCCACTATACACGCATTTATGTGCTTATCTAGGAGCATACATACGTGAACACCTTTCTGAATCTGGATTTCAATATCAAGGCTAAGCTTGAAAATGGAAAGTTAATTTTTCAACTTTCCCATATGGAACTCCAAATCCCCCTTTTCTGGTTCAAAACAAATGATCAAATTCAAAAGTTAATATTAAACAAGAAAAACTACACAAAACATAAAAGAAGAGGATTCACAAGCTTACAGTTTCTATGCTTCCTTGAGGATCGATATGTGATGATCTGATTTAAAAGGTAAAGTTTTGAGTTTATGTGCTTATATAGTAGTATACGTACATAAATATTTTCCCGAATCCGAAATCCAAGATCAAGTCCTGCACTTTCTGAAATCCAATAAGCTAAAAGCCTTGAGATGAATAAATTGATAAGCAAATGACGCTAAAATTTCAAACTTCCCCACATGAACTCCAAATCCCCCGTTTCTGGTTCAAAGCAAATGCTCAAATTCTAAACTTAAACAAGAAAACTTACGCATAACATAAAAAAAGAGAGGATTCAAAAGCTTACAGTTTCTATGCTCTCGTGAGGATCAACATCCGATCATCCGATATTATGGAAAAGTTTTGGGATTACTTATGGAGATTTCAATTCCTCAGATAGATTGAAAATTGGGATTGAGGCTTCAGAAAAGCTTGCGAAAACGGCTAACCCTATAATCCTATCTGATCCAAAAATCCGTACGCAACCCACGAATGTAAAGAATGCATACATATAATAGAGAGAGAGAGAGAGGATCAATGAAGAAATCCGATGGACTCCCAAGAGAGGGAGAGATTGATATTAGTCACTGGGAGGGAGTGAAGGCGACGAATAGGGAAGTCTTCTGCAGCTAAACTATGTTTAGCCCCTTAGTGTTTATCTTTCTTCAACAGCAGCCCATTTTCTAAATTACAAAATTCTCCGTAAGAGCAACAACAGCAGCTAAGGTAAATTTTTAGCCAAAAAACCTGGTGCATACCGCCGCCATGTTGTGGTGTCACCAGAAACCTGCATGGCTTTCTATGGCCTTTTCCTACATTAGCCAACACCCACAACCAACCAACTCAAAATTAGTGAATCTAACAATCTTTTACCCCTTCAACCCCCAATTTATATATGAAACCAACATGGTTGTTTAGCCATTAATGCGCTTTTCATCCCATGTCGCAGCATTAGCATGAGTTAATAACTTACACGCTTTGTAACTAACATTAAATTAATATCATTGATTCATTTTGAAGAGTTAGAATTAACGTAGCATGGGTGAGAGATTGGTTGTACTTGTATTACACGGTGAAGGTCTATTTCTCGACGAAATGAATTCTTGCAATGGAAAGGAGTGGGGATGGCGTTAGTCATGGGAATGAGGAAGGGCAATAGTGCAAATGATCAATGTTTATTATTCTTAGGGTAATGTTAGTAGCAGAATTTGGGCAATGGTGAGAAAGTGAGATATAGTAGAAATGACCCGAGAGAGAAGATTGAGAGATTTCCTAAAGAGCCCTAAATAATTTTCCAAGCATAGGGGTTTTATTCCTCACCACACGGAACTTCCCGTCACTAATTTGACAACAGATAATAGGATGGGCAAATAGATAACAATTAAATAATTGATGGTTGAAATTAAATAAATATTTACTTATAAGTAAGGATGTTCAAGAAAATCGGCTTAACCACTTAACTAATTCAATCCGGACCAAACCATCCTATTCGGTGTGGTTATGTGGTTCATTGGTCTGGTTATGGTTCTGAAAAATTAAAAATCGTTGATTTTAGTTTGGTTACTGATTATCATTTTTAAGAACCGTGGTTAGGACTGAACTAGACTGTTTCATATTAATTTATACGTAAATAGACAAATAATTTTGTGTTTTCATTTCATAAGTTGATTATGTATTGTGAAGTTAATCCATCCAGAGGAGAACCAAAATAATGAAGGATTGTTAAAGTGTTGAGTATTCAAAAACCCATACCAATTTCATTATTTTCCTACTCCAGTACTTTCCCAATTGGTTTTGAAATCTTAATAAAGTTCGTGTAATTATTACATGAGTTCATATGCTCTGAAAAAGTGGTTAGATGATAGTTGGATAAAACCATAACCTAACCAAAATTGGACCGGTCTTGCAGTTTGATTTTGGTAAGGTGCATATGTTTATTAGTTTTTGGTTCCCAATTTTTTAGAACCGCTCGTAATCAAGTTCCTAGTTTACTAGAGAATTGGATTAATTTGGACCGTGGACATCACTACTTGTTAGACCGAACGTGGAAAATGGAAAGACCTTAGGGGCCCCGGTAGTAATTTGCCCGCATAGAATTATGAGACCCGCGCGTGGCCGCGCAAAGGAAAAAAAGGACAACGCTGCTAGGGGTACAGCAAAAGGGACCAACAAAGTGGACAATAGCCCCAAAACAACGACGTCGTTTGCGTTCCCCTACTTCACAAATCAACGCGATACACAGAGAAGAGGAGAGGTTGATAGAATTGGGTCACGACGACGAGCCGCGACCGCCGCCGCCGACCTCTGCCGCTGCCGACCGCCGCAACACGCAGCTCTCCACCTCCGGCGACTACCACTAGCAAGGTTTCTCTCTCTCTCTCGTTTCAATTTGAAAACCCTACCTCTGTTGAAAACCTCTCAATTGATTGCGACTTTAGGTTTGGTTCGGTTCGGTTTATTCACTTGAAACCCCCCTATGTTTTCTGTTGGGGGCTTTAGATACCCGTGCGAGATGTGGTCTGACAGAGATTATAATGTATTTTTTGAAAAAATTTAGTGTTGTGCAAGAGAGAGATTGGTTCAGTGAATCTGTGCAAACCACTGTTGATAGTTATGGTTCTGTATTTTTTGCTGCGTGATATCTATATGCTAGTTATGGTTCTGCTGCTAGTTATTCCTGCAGAAAATACAATTTCAATTATAATTACACACATAGACACGATCAAGTCAAAGAGTAACTCAGTGGTAGGAAGTTTGATGTGAATACTGTTACCCCAAAGTGTGGTTTAATGGAGGAATCCATTAAGCATTTTTTCTTTGTTTGTGGGGAATCTCTGGTAAGGAAATTTATTAAAGAATCTATATGCTTGTTGTGGGGAATTTGGTGTAGAAGGAATAGAATTGTATTTGATGGCAAGGTTTGGTGATAAGATATAGGAGTATTTGGTGATAAGATTCCTCAATTTCTATGCTTTAATGTGATTTACTCCGGGTGCGTGGATCGGGCTCCCAATACTCTTTCAAGGAGTGATTATATACTAGGCCACAAATATAATCACATTTAAGCATCTAAATTAAGTATAAAAAACAGCAAACAGAGAGAGAGAAGGGTACCTTCTCGATTGAGGGATGGTTCTGATCGCGTAGAAATTGGGTGAATGGGGGAACGATTACAAAGAAAACCCACTTACCTCTCTCTACAGTCAAGAGTCGTTTTTTGAGTTTGATGTGCCTTTACACGATGCCATTTTATTGCCTCGCTTCGTTTTTTTTTTTTTGGACCCCCCCCCCCCCCCCCCCCAATCTCAAACCACGAGTTTAGTGTGCATTTCCGACGTTTGTTTTGAAGAATTTGATTCTTTTGAACCTTGTCGCAATTTCTTCCGTCAATTGTACTTCCTTCAATTCAACCCAATCAGAACTAGCCCAAATCGAGCAGGTACCTCTCTCTCTCTCTCTCTCTCTCTCTCTCATCTATCTCTGTGCTGCTTTTTTTGTTTTTTTGTGTGCTCAATTTAGATGCTTAAAGATGATAGATATGTTTGCGGCCTAGTTAAGTATCGCTCCTTGAATGAGTATTTTGATGTTCGATCCACACACTAGGAGTGAATCAAATTAACACAGATGCAGCAGTAGTAAGTACCATTCTTTTAATGGGGCCGCTCTTTAAAGCATATTTTTTTTGTGCTCAGGGTTGGCCCTGGTTAAGTTCTTCAGAATATATAAGAAACTGGATTTTCATAATTTCAGTTGAATATGATGGGTTTCTATGCCACTGCATATTGCTGTTACTGAGTTTCAGTTTTGGAACTGATCTAATTGCCCTTTACAGAAAATGAGAAAATGGAACGAAATTTTTTTTTTTTTGTTACTTTAGGAAGTTAAAAAGACAAGGGAACCTATTATTTATCTACCTCACATCACATTGCTATGTTTACCATAAGTCTTTGCGACACGAATTCTCTTTTTTCTGAGCCTATGGTTCATGCGAAAATGGGATTTGCTTTCTGATTGCTAAGGGAAATCTGAATGAAACTGGTATTGCTACATGTTGAACATCATTATATCATCAGGGATTTGAGTGGTTATTATTCGTTTTTTGCTAGTTTTTAAAAGCCATTTCGTCTCATGTTAGTTTGACATTGTCGTGCATCTTCGAGATTGGTATTTACATAAGGTTGTTATCTCTTACACTTTATCCATGATTTTAGAGATGGCAAGAGTCAGAGACAGAATGGAAGATTTTAAAGATGCTGTGCACCGCTCAGCTTTATCTCTGGGATATGATGAGGTTTGTTGGCTTTTGGAGTCAATATTGGTCTTTTATTCTCTGGTAGCATTTTAATTGATAACCCTTGGGTTTTTTTCTTGCTATGGCACAAGGGTCTAATGCAAACAACCCTCTTCGTCGATGATGGATTTATATGTAGGAAGTCCTTGTAAAAGCAACAATACCTATTCTGGAATCTATAATTAAGCAACTTCTCGTGGTGCGGCATTTATCTTCATGGCTATCATATGTGAAATCTTAGCATCTTACTAGTACTATTTTTGAATCTTGATTTGAAATAAGTTTTCAATAGGGATTTTCTGGTTCTGGTGAGGCATTGTTTGATGAAGCAAATGAAAAGGCGAGATTCGAGAAAAGAGGTGTTAAATGTCGTCCTTTGCCATAAAAAAAGAATCCTTCTATTTTTTACTTGTGTTTCAGCTATTCAAATCTTATTTGGATGCTCTTAAATGACGTTTACATCTGAATGTTGAAGATAGATAAAACTTCTTGAAAGGATCTAGGGTTTACCTGTGATCTATTGAAGATGTGGTCTGTTCACTTATCTGGACACATGTATGAGGAAGAAGAAAATTGGTGGGAACAAACAAAAAAGAGGAGGAGAAAGTAGTGTACATGGGGTTGGATGGTGACTTGAGATAACACTATACAATGTCAGAAGAATTGATGGCTCTTTGCCTTACAATTCATGTGCATGATGCGGACATTCAACCATTTGACTCCAGAAGTTTAAACGCTGTGATTTTTCAACTTCTTCAGTTGGTATCAGTGTGAAACTTTCTGTAGTCTATAATCACCTAGTGGCAATGGGGATTTTGAAAATGTCATCCGCTTTTCTACTAATGTGATGATGCTAGGAAGAAACATGACATGCTTCAAAACTTGGTACCAGTGAATCTAAGATGCTGCATGTCTGTGTGTTCATATTCTACACCTGCTTTTCCTATATCTTGCAACTTGAATGTGGAGCATCTTTAAGTTGTGTGATAGCAACGGATTTTGTGCACCAATATGTAGTCTAGTTTGGAATTTTGGGTAGAATTTTGACCAGTCTGTCACATTTGGTTTTAGGGCTAAGAAAGATGGTGTGCAGAGTTTCAATGTTATATTGTCAGGCAACATATCTGCTGAAGTCATAGATAAGATTTAACATGGAGATGCACTGGAATATAGATATAAGTTACATATTGTTCTCAGTTTTGTAGTTTTTTTTTTACCTGAAATATCCTCATCAACCAAGTTATGGTTACTTTTGACAGTCTAAACTGGCAGCTGTTCTGGCATCTTTTATTTTGCACAAACCTCGGCAAAGATCATCTTTTATCAAAGCTGCATTGACTACGGTATATGCCTTAAGACTACAACAATCATATCTTGTTTTTCATTATTATTTGATACTATAAACATGAGAAGGCTATTCGCTGCAAGTGATGCTGCCACTTGCTTCTGAGGAAACATTTCATCTCTGTTTTTATTTCATACTATAATCATTTCAATACAATTTTGCGCCCAGCTTTTCTAGAGAATGAACTTTCTTCATCCTTTTGCAGCTTGAAAGCATTGGAGAGTTGGAACAGTTCTTGGTGAAGCATAAGAAGGACTATGTAGACTTGCACCGCACCACTGAGCAGGAGAGAGACAGTATTGAGCATGAAGTACGTCTGCAAACCTAACCGTTGCAGTGCTTTGTGAAATTAAATAGGCCATTCTAGGATGTTCACTAGCAAATGATGTTCGTTGTTAGACATACTGAACATCGTAGTGAATTAGTTCATTCACAAATTCTTTATGGAAAATATAGTCATATAGAGAGTTTTATGAGAGATGTGAATAGTGAAAATGGACATTCTTTATCGGGAGGAGGGAGTAGATGTTTGATCTTGATTATAAACCAAAGTTTGGCAAGAATCTCATGATGCATCTTATGTTGCTTTCATTGCCTGATTAGAAATAAAGTATAAACCGCATTTAGATTTGGCTATTGCTTCTCTGCTAGGCGAAGAAAAATAATGGAGATATTAAATATTGAAACAACTCCAAGGTATTATAAAGTAAGTTCGCTCAAGTTGAGGTGTGTGATAAAAGGGAAAAAAAGGTTGAGGGGTGCTTCTGGCATATTACGGGATAGATATGAACAGTTCGCTCAATTTGAGGTGTGTGATAAAAGGGAAAAAAGGTTGAGGGGTGCTTCTGGCATATTATGGGATAGATATGAACCTACAAAGTTGAAAAAGAAAATTCTGTAGAGCAGCAAAGAATCATCAATGCTTTACAATCCTAAATTGCAGGCAAGTAGGCAACTAAGAAATTATGCATTAATAAGACTAGTGTAGATGATGAGGGTGATAAAATGGACGTGTGGTGAGACCAGAATTATAGAGCTCCAGTAGTAGTAGTAGTAGTAGTAGTAGTAGTAGTAGGCAACTAAGAAATTATGCATTAATAAGACTAGTGTAGATGATGAGGGTGATAAAATGGACGTGTGGTGAGACCAGAAGTATAGAGCTCCAGTAGTAGTAGTAGTAGTAGTATTATTTTGAAATGTTTGGTGTAGCCAAAATTGAAGACAAACTGAGAGGGAGCAGACAGAGGTTTTAAACATCATTAGTTGCATTGATTATTAAGAGTGATGAGATCATCGTCAATTGAACTGCTGTTGAGGAAAAGTAAAAAATCAGTCAAAAACTTGTCGTTGAAATACCTTCTCATTGGTTTAAGGGTTTCAAGATGCAATCTAAATTATGATGGCATTTCTAGTTATCGAATGGGCTCTAATATCACAGTTTAATCATGGCAGACAACTCTTGGAGCGTTTGGCTTAAGAATCCTTTGGGGGAGGAGTCCTCTCCAAGTGAGTGGTAAATCCACCTGAATTGAGGGGAAGATGTTAGATGACATAGGATGTTGCAGTTAATGATGATCTGAATTTATGTAGCCTTGACATAACGGAATGGTTAAATACAATCTTATGTTTTCTTCGCTAACCCCTTCCAATTGACCGAGATGCAAGTCTTGGTTGGGAGAAGGATTGCAGGTACAGAGCATAACGCCATAATGGTATCTCACTACTCATGCACCATGGTCCAAACCAGTTAAACATTCAACATCATTCATTGCGTTTGCTTTTCTTGTGGTTTTTTATTTTTTTTTATTTTTAATGTAAAAGCAAGGTTGGTTAGATTTCATTGCTTAGTACAAAATATTTGCTGATACGGAAGAATTTTTCCATTCTTGCATTTTAGGCCCCAGTTACTCGTTCACATTTTATATATCTGAAGTACTAATCTAACTTTACCATTCCATTTTTCAGATCACAGTTTTTGTTAAAGCATGCAAAGAACAAATAGACATTCTCAAATCTAGTATAAATGATGAAGAATCAGACTCGAAGGGGTGGCTTGGCTTAAAGGGTGATCATTCTAATGCAGATACTATTGCACACAAACACGGAGTGGTATGATTTCAATTTTAGACCGTTTTCTATATCTTCATTACTTATCACTTCAACTTGTTGCTGTCAAATTCTATTGAGACTGGAAGATCTGCTTTGGATTTTTTTTTCCCATGCTTGGTTTGGGAGGGCGACAAGATAAAAAGGTGAAACTAAAGAAGAGATAAAGGGAAAAGGTGTTTGGTTGAAAGAGTAAGTGGAGAGGAAGGAATGAGAGTGAAATTTGTACCAACCTTATTTTGCAGCAGCAATGAAATTTGTACAAATGGAAGGGAAGGAAAAATTTCCTCTTCTCTTCTCTTCGTTTCCCTCATTCACAAAATAGCATAAGTGATTTTTGAAAATCCAACTGGTTGATGTTATTCAATGCATGAATTCGTGACCAACAGGCGAAAAATTGGTATACACATATTCCTGTAAGAAAATTGACCTAGATTTTGGCATTGATGCCCAAGTGTCCGGCGCGGGTTGGGGAGTGTCCTATGACCGCAATTGTTTCACATGAACACCATCTTCTTTGGAAGTATCCATGCTTCTCAGTTTCGCAATAATGGTAGATTAAATATCATGAACTGCAAGTGGTGGCCAGCTCATGCGGTAGAGCTCTGGGATGCCCCACATTGCATCCCGGGATCGACTCCGATTCCCCCCTCCCCATGTAATAGATTAGGAATGACGAATGACCAAAAAAAAATTTTTTTTAAAAAATCACGAACTCATGAAACGTTAAGTCTGCACCCTTGTTTTATAAATTCATGTGAATGAGGCGTTCCACATTGTCTCTGTGGCATCTGAGTTCAGTTTTTTCTGTTGTGCATGAATAGTTTTTTCTTTCTTTCACCTCTGTCTAATGTCAGGTGTTGATTTTAAGCGAAAGGCTTCATTCAGTAACGAGACAGTTTGACCAGCTTAGAGGGATACGGTTCCAAGAAGCTATTAACCGAACAATACCCAGAAGAAGACCAAAGCGGGTTGATATATCTAAATCTACGGACAACTCTCATTCTAACAAGATAGAGCTGAAGGAACCTAATGATTCAGGGCTCAGAGATCCTGATGAGATTCAAGCTGACCCTATTAGAGTCCAGCAGCAACTTTTGGATGATGAAACTCGTGCCCTTCAGGTATTATTCATTTGGTTGCCCAAGGACTTCTCTGCCAGACGAATGCTGAGTTTCCTTTGGTCCCAATTCGGATATTATCCCCATGCTTCATTAGCCCATATTGCTCCCAAAAGAAGACCTATAATTTGTCTGTTAATGCATGTGGTTCTACAATTGTTATGGTATGTTTTATGGGATGCTTATAAGTTGTATCTGCTCCCTTCTGTCTTTATGCAGGTGGAGTTGACTAGCCTTCTAGATGCTGCTCAAGAAACTGAAACAAAGATGGTGGAAATGTCTGCGTTGAATCACCTCATGTCAACACATGTTCTGCAACAAGCTCAACAGATAGAGTTTTTGTATGAGCAGGTCTGTTCACTCATCTTTATCCTTATTCGGCTTATATAATTAGCTTGTATAGTCTATACATGCATCATTTGGCACCCCCATCTTCTGGAACAAGTGAAGGGAAAAATAACAAGGGGAACTTACGGTCTAGTTATATTTTCGCAATTCGTTTCCTTACACTAGGAAATCTCTACTGCGTTTAAAAAGTGAGATAACATCATATAGCCTCACCCGAAAACAGGGCTTTGCCATACATGTTTTCTTCCTTAGCTGCAGAGAAGTCCCCCGAGAGTCAATTTTCCTAAAAGCAATGCTACCATCCATAACTAAAGTTATTTCTCCAACACCATGCCATCTTATCCTAACTATTGGAGTTGGCAACACGGAACCCCAATTGAATTTCTTTTCTTTTGGAAAAAGTTAGAAATCTAGTGAAATCAAGAAATGTACCGCGAGACCAGTTTTTGGTCTAATAGCTGCCTTTGCTGAACCAGTGGTAGAATCTTGAGACTCCCCTTCCCTGTCTTCCCCAAAATGACATGAATAAAGGCTTTGTCCAAAGGTTTCAAGAGAGTAATGCTTAATCTCGATCCTTCAAGGTCATTTGGACAAGGACTTATCGCTTCCAATGTAACGAATTTACATGAGCAACAATATTTGTCAATTTAACCTAACACAAAAAAAATGGCTTTAGATTATTGCCTTGCCCTGGATATTCTAGTAGATGATGGAAGCATAAACTTTTCCCCCCTCTTCTAGTTTCACTTTTTCATAACAAAGGATGCAATGGGATTGTATTTTCTATCAGTTGTTTCTTTCATCTTCATTAAAGCTACTATTGATGCTATGGTGTAGTAATCTTCTCACACCTTTTAAATTTAACAGGCGGTCGAAGCTACGAATAATGTAGAACTCGGTAACAAAGAACTTTCCCAAGCCATCCAACGGAATAGCAGTAGTAGAACTTTCCTTTTGCTGTTTCTTTTTGTCATGACTTTCTCAATCATCTTTCTTGACTGGTATAGCTAACTGGAGGAAGACAAAGATAAGTTTCAATAACTGGATGCAATCTATGGGTATTCTGCTAGCTGAAATGTGACTCGCTTTTCGATTTTCTTTTTTGTCAAATATAGCCTTGCTATTTATAAATTGTGGCAAGTTTTCATCCCTTTCCCACCAAAACAGGAACAAGATGAAATTTTTGAAAGCATCTACACTGAAAAGCAAAGAAACAAATACAAATACAAAGGATCATGTATGTAAACTCCACAGTACATTTGAGTTGGTAATAGTTAGTGAACTTCATGTTTTGGTTTATAAATGAAATTCGGGTTGATGGATTTACCATTATTGGCCTAATTAGGCTGTTATTATTGCCACTAGACTGATAAAATGGAAAACCTAAGAAGAAAATGTGCTATGGACTTGTTTTTGTGTATAAAATCGTATCTTACTGTCTTTGCTTCTTTAACTATCTAAATAAGTATATTCTCAAAAACTATCTAAATATAAGTATTTATGCATAGATATGAAAAATTTGTGTTTGTGTATGGACCACATGTTCTTTTGGTCTTGGCTCTGCTCTCTGGACGAGGCTTCTTGTGCTTCAATCTGTCAATGGAAAGCAAGAATTTTGTGCACACATCCATATCAGCTGCAGCTACAGCTTGAGTGAATCCAAGCCCACTTGGGCTGGTTAGTGTCTTCCCAAGTAAACAAATGGTAAGCAGATTTAACACTAAACATACCATTGGTAGTACCTTTCCAGCAAGGAGAATCCAACAGTTAATTGATTTCGGCAGGGTGGAACTTCCATTTCCATTCATTGGAAGAAAAACGGATAGCTCAAACTTGCTTAGAAACACAGAAATTCAAGTGGTTGCGGCATGCTGTTCGAAACAAGATGGTTCAAGTTTGCATTAAAGGGGGACATCACTAACCAATCCACTTGCATCCGCACACGCATTTGTAACTAATTGCAATCGCCAACTTTTCCTTATACAACTTAAACAGCTCGCGATTTTCTTACTTCTGCTTATTCGAGCTAATCTCAGTGTTCTTAACAAGACCTTTAGAAACAAAACTTGGTAATATGCACCTATTGAAAGAATCCTCACCATTATGCAACAAATTAAGAGTCCTTAACAATTTATGGACAAATAATTTCCACCTTATCTTGATCTAAGCATGCTTAAAGAGTTAGTCATACTAGGTAGTCCCAAAACAACAAGAAAGTGGAATGAAAAAGGAAATAAATCAATTAGCATAGATCAATAAGAACACAATTTAGATAATTCAAAGTATTCACAATAGTTCTTTAGTGAAAGACGACGAATTAGAAAAGCATACATATGCACAAGTTGTTCCAATGAAACAAAATTGACACCGATGCAAAATGAGCAAATTAAAATCGAATACCATAAATTCTAGAACCTGTCATCTAAACAAAATAAGAGTGAAAATTACAAAGACGAAGCTACTCACATGAAAAGATGATGATGGTAACTGTTACAAAACGATATAGAGAATTCGGTGTAGCCATGTGAAACTTCGAGACCTTTTATAGGAATGAAAGATGACAGCTAGAACTTGCTTACTGACAATAAATTTCAATCTATTCTCCATTTGTATTAAAAAATAAAAATTCAATACCCACACACTAAATAGAGGAATCAAAACAGCAGATTACATGTCGAGCAGGTATATTGATTAACCACTTTATTCTTATCTCATGTGCATATCCTAATTTTTTTTTTTTTTCTAGTGTCAGTTTTTCCTTGTACAACTTCAATAGCTCAGGAGCTACTTCTTTAGTTCAATTCACAAACTTCTTTATAAACAACTTTTCAGGAGACTGTAGCATCATCTTCAAGCCATCATCAATTTTCTTAATCATGCTTTTTGCATACTATGAGACTTGAGAGTACTAAAAAAGGTTTCGAGGGTACTTCCTAATGAGATTTGAGTTTTCAGTTTTGGTGAAGCAAGGGTTACAGTATTTACAGAAGCATGCAATGAAGAGTCAGCTTTTCTTTCGAAATTAATTTGCTTCGACGCTGTTATAGCCATTTCTAGAGGAAACCCACATGAGTTTATAAGGCAATTGACAGTTTTGATTTGGTGTTTAATGGATGAATGCGAGAGGTGATGAAATATGAAGGGCTGGTGAATATCTAATGGCAGACTTGAATAGGGGTAAAGTTTAGCAAATTCAATTAGACATCGATGAAATTTAGCGAAAGATGAGTATACTTCTGCGATCAGAAGAGTAATGGCCCTTAGTGAAAAGCCTACAATCATGGGTTCTTTTCTGCAGAACTACATATTGATATTCTCGCTTAGCAAAGTCTTATCAACTATCATAAACATTACTGTACTCTGCAAGATATGTTTACTGATACATTATGTCCAGCTTTTCATTATCCAAAAGGCTCATTTGTTGGCAAAGAAATGGCACTGAAGAGTGAGTGGAACCTAGAAGCAGCAACATGAGCACAAGAGATTTGGAACCTATCAAGTGTAGACACTTCTAAAACTATGTTGTACTCGTACCCGAAACCAATCGGGTACCTAGTATTTTGCATGATATGTCTGAATATGTACTCAGCACGGGAAACGCATACTAAGATCTTTCTCTATATGCATTACAGTCCTCTACATTATCAAATTAAATTTGTTACAACCACACTCTACCCACACCCATACCTACTTTCTATGTTTTACCGTATCAACGTAACTGGATCATACTAGTACAAGTACTCGCATATGTACATGGGCTTCATGGTTGGGAACTCTCATATCACTAGCTAATCGTTTACATATAGTGCTTGCACCCCTCCTGCTTCAAACACATTACATCAAACTCGATCCAAACCAAACCATCCTATTCGGTGCGGTTATGCAGTTGTTTGGTTCTTTTTTACTTCTTTGCAATGGAAATAATTGTGTGCGAGCGTGCCAGAGAGAGTTTCAATCTCCTCCCTCAGATTAACTTTGGAAAAACCAAATCTAATCAGGCGATTGTGTTTTATTGGTTCAATTACCTCAATTAAGAGGATTTTTTCAACAAGTGAAGAAATATAAACCAACAAACTTAGGAAATCGAAGAACAAAAAGAAACAAGATACTTTGATTACCAAACCAAAGATAAACTTACTTCAAAATCGTCTCCAATTTCAGATACAAGAACTTCGAAAAGGGTGATTGTTACAAGAACAACCAAGATTAATCCTAACTACTTCCTAATCTACTTCCTAAACTATTTCGAACTGAGTTCGAGATCCTAAAACTACTTCGAACTGGGTTCGAAATCCTAAACTACTTTGCCAATGAACAAACCAAGCATCAAGTTTTTGATAGCTGTTTGTTGAAGATTTGTCCGGGGGCTTTTCACTCTTCAATTTCTTCTATTTATAGACGTTGCTTGTAATTTGAACTTCCCGCTCAATGCATTTGAACATTGGCTTGCTTCGAACTTTAACTTCCACTCTTCATGTTGGCAGTTGTTTCCTCCTCCACGTCTGAATTTGAATCCTTCTAATTCTTCCTTCAGAAGCTTTGATTTTGACTCTGTGCAGTTGTTTCAACAAACTCAAATGATTAAACAATAAGATGAATAACTGCCTTTCGACAAATATTCCACGTGTTATAACTGCCAGTTTGCTTCGTTACCCAAGTTCACACGTGGAGTTTACACGTTTAGCAGTTAAAATCATGTTTCGAAACCATCCTTTACGTCAGCAATGGCTTGTACCTGCCAATAACTGCTTTTCATCTTTGGCTTCAATACTACATCGTATTTAATCATTTACATTCCTTTAATCCAGTGTGTTTTTATCAACATGTAATTGCCAACGTTTGGCATTTTCCATTACGTGTCAATTAATTTTTGGATTTGTTAATTTTATATGTAAACATACCCCCCACATTAACATCTTTGTTCAAGGAATTTGAATAAGTGTTAATGTGCCTTTTGTCGCTTCGAATTCCTGTAAACTTCCAAAGCAGAAGTTATTGGCAGTTCTCACCACTTCTAATGATGCAGTTGTAATCGATTCTTACGGTCTCTGTGAGAGGTTCATAAAAAATGGGCAGTTAACACCCACGTTCCTCATTTACAAGATTTGAATCGTTTCAAATTCGGATTTTAAGTTTATAAAAGCACTCAACCACTGGTAAAATGGATCACCAATCTTTATTCTAATCTTGCTTTTATCTTCTTAAGCTAAACTTAACCATGACCAACGTTTCTGACACTCAAAATGCCTTCGAACGCTTGATTATTCAAGACCCAACCCCTATCAATACTAACAATGCTGTTACACCAATTGTTGGTGAAATTCGAAGGGATCGTTCTTTTGTTTTGGTTCAAGTAGAGGATTCCGAACCTATTGATCCATGGAACCCTCCCATTTCTTCTTCTTTCAAACCCTTTCTGTGGGGTTTACCATCTGAAATAGTGGTAGTAAAAATGGATGACCCTGCTGGTTACAAGGGTTGGAGCAAATACCGCTCATTGGCTATGAGTAGATATTTATCTCCTCTTATTAGGCGTGATCCTAATATCATGGTACTTGACAGTCTTATTGCCACCTGTCTTACTCCCATGTTCTTCAAGGTGTGTGAAGATGAAAAATCTGGCTTCGCTGGTTATGGTGAACTCAAACAGAAAGCCAAGAGCCAATACATTTATTGGTTAAATGAGGTTCGAAGGCCTCATTTTGAGGGAAAATTTGTTGATCCTTCCAACCTTTCCCTTCGAAACCTTCCTGACCATCCAGATTGGTTTCAAGAATTGAAGAGTATCAACTTCGATCCCACTATATTTCAAGCTGATTACTCTTACTCACTTTACCCACAATCTGATTCTGTTAGAGCCAAAGAACTATTGGCTGCTTTTGCATTCTTGGATATAGGAATTCTTGAAGAAGACATCCCTTGTAAGAATTTCTTATGGGCATGTGAAACCATTCAATGCTCAGTTTCTACATTAATTGGCTATTTTCTTCATTCTTTTCTAAGCCAGTTTCCCCTCCTTCGAATGTGGATGAAAAACAACAGTGCTGCTCATGTCTTCAACCAAGACCTTCATGACTATGAGATAGCACATGATCAGGTTGTCAAGCTTCATAATAAAATAGAAAATCTGAAAGGAAAGCCTTTCAAAATCCCATCTGGGATCTCCAAGAGACTTCGAAAGAGGTTCAAAAACTGTGCAAAGAGGAATGCTCTCAAGTTGGCCAAGCTCGAAGCCAAGGCCAAAGCTCTGGTCTTGAGGATCAGGCCTCTGATTGAGAAAAAACTCAAACTAGATGGAGAAGCTGAGGTCAGGATAAAGGAAAAAGAATTTTTTGATTTCACCTGGGCAAAATTTCATGCTTTGGTGACTTGGAGCTTTCCTCACTATCTCCAAGTTATTCCTACTCCAACTGCTGCTCCATCAAAGTAGATTTAATTTTCTTCGATTGTAATAGGATTTCCCTTTGCAGCATGTAAATTCTTCTATGTTAATGCAATTTTCAGTTTTTATGGTTTATTCTACACTTTTTAATGCCCTTCGAAGCATTCGTATGTACTTTAAACCAGTTCGAATTACTGAAAAATCACACATGAAGATATTAAACCAATAAGGAATGGTTTGGAAAACTTTAAATGATTTAAAATCACAAAGAGATATTGTATACGGGTTAAAGTTTAAACTTGGGCCTAAAATAATATAAGCCCAATTGCTAAAATAGAATATTTGACCCGAATCGGCACATCGCTTCGTCACAAAGTATAAATCTAGGGCTTGAACCGCTTTCATCATACATTCAAACCTTCAAGCACTCTGCCTTCCCTCCTAGGTCTCCAAACTCTTACAAACATGGCTTCTGGAAGTGAAATGCTCGAAGACACTCCTTCCCTTGTTCTTAGGAAGCTAGTGACCAGAGAAGTTTTAAAATCTCAGTCTGATGCCGGCGAATTACAAAACCGTACTTTCATCGAACACCCTATTTTACCTAACACTCAAATCCTTGGGCCTTTATTTCGTGACCTTCCTTTAGATTTCACATCATGCTACCCCGTTCTTGAACAGAGTGATCTTGTGAAAGACAGACTCTTATACTTCTCCAAATGGGATAAGAAGAATTTTGTCTGCTGGCCCAACTATGACAAAGAGTGGGAAGCCTGGACCGAACGCATGTTCAAGGCCAAGGAGAAGGAATTAACAGATATCGGGCTATCACATGTCATTATCTTTCTTCAAAATGGTATTTTACAAAATCCTTCTCTCATACATGCTGCCTTGGCCTTCTGGGACCCATCATTCAACTATTTCAGATTTAACTGTGGGATGATGGCTCCCACAGTTTTAGATGTAGCTTTCCTCATTGGACTTCCTCCCCATGGCCTTTTCTTCGACATTGCCTCATCTACTGAAGTCCCTTTCCTGGGTGAGATTGAGTATGATGGAAAGAATGCCTCTTATAGCAGATTCCTACATGCTGAAAGGAGATTTTCGGATGCAGTATCTGATAGAGAGATGTTTGCATAGATATGGTATACTTTGTGTAAAATGGTCTTTTGCCATGGTGGCAAGAAAATGGTGCTGGAATTCGCACCTTTAGCCTATGTCCTTTCGAAAGGTGAAACCATTGATTTGGCTTCTTATTTCCTAGGTTATGTATACAAGGCAGGGTTTGATAATCACACTAAACCTCTTAATCAAAATCTAGGAGGCCCTCTCTGGTTTCTGCAAATATGGTTGTTAGCTTATTTTCCAGACCAAAAGGTTGCAGAAAGGTCTCCTTTGAGCATTTATGGGGACAGGTATACCATTTTGGCTTCAATTCCCCTTACCTTGACTGGATATTTACAATATTTTCACCAGCTAAGAGAGGACAAAGAAGAAAGAGAATTTACTCCATTTCATCACTGGGGTATTGGGCCAAAGTGGATAAGCAGACTTATGGAACAAAGGGGTAGTCCTGCCTATCGTGAAGCATGGGCAAGCATTCTTCTTCCAAGGGAAATCATCATAGGAGCTTATGTGGGTGGTTGCAGACAAGCTCATGCTGAAATCTATTGTCCTGCACAGTTTGCCAGGCAATTTGGATTGGTACAGGCTGTTCCTTGTCCTTATCCAGGTGAAATCAACATTGATCTTACTTCAAGAAACAAAACTGATAGGGATCAAGTTGCAATTTCTAATGCAGAGTTTAAAAACTCTAGAATAAAATTTCAACCATACCTATTTACTATCACCGTAGAGCCTCCTCTTCCAACATTTTCTAGATGGTGGCACAATTCGATGGAATTATATTACGAGTCTGCACCTGTCAAGACTTTTACCAAAGATATTGGTGTTGGTATTGAAGAAGTAACTCATTCTAATTCAGTATCAAATAATGATTCTGGGAGAAGTCCAAGAGATACATCTCGAACAACTCGTCAAAAGGAAACCCCAGAAGTGCAATCTTTTGCCTCAAAGCCTGCTGCTTTGAATGTCGAACCTCTTCGATCTGTACCACAAATAGTGACAAGATCTCAGCAACAAAGAGCTATACTCACTCCTTCTCCACCAGGTAACCCTTAATGGTTTGTGTGAGTGTTATGGCTTCGAATTTGTTATTCTTTACTCAATGATTCAAAATACAGAGGCTGGTCATAAGAAAAGGCTGAGAAAAGAGAGGGCAACTGCTCACACTGCTGTCTCTCCAAGTTCGGAACCAGGTAGCCCCTTATTCCATTAACTCCTACCAATTCTTTGGTTCTTCGAAAGATACCAACCTTCTATTGCCCTTTTCAAAAGCCAAGAAAAAGAAGAAAACTTTGGCTCCCAAGGAAAAATTTGGCCAAAAGGACACCACACTCGCTGAAGCTTATGAGGCTTCAAAAAGAAGACGAAAAATCTTACTTGAAGAGCCAGAGGAAGAAGAGACTGAAAATGTTACTACAAACCAATTTGAAAAGGGTAAGCTGTTGTAACTTTAATTTCATCAATGCCTTCAAACTTCACTTTGACTTCTCCATTTCATATACTGACTTAATTTCAGAAAGGAGGACAAAGTCCAAGTATGCTGAAGCTCCTACATCACCTACACAAGTATTTGAACCTGAGGCTGTATCTGAACAACACATTTCTGATTCACCTGTAGCTATGACTAAACAGGCCATTTCTGAAGAACCTCTGAACATTGGCTTTGATCAATCCTCTGAGGCTGATATACCTATTCAATTTGGAGCTGATTTCTCAACTCCAAAAGATGACAGGAGTCTATTCCCTGAGATCACACCAAGCTTTTCAACTATCAAAATTACTAATCAACCTGAGTTGGTGCTTGAGGGAGTGGGTCCTGATCCAGTTCCAAGTATTGTTACTTCAAGAATTGAGGTAAACTAATGGTACTTCAAGCTTATGACCATCACATTTTTCTAAAAGCTCAAGCCTGAATATGTTTATACATTTTCTTAGCAGGAAATTGGTGCTTCTACTAGCACCTCTATTGGTGACCTTTCTTCATTGGAGCAATTCAGGCTAAGAGTGAGTGATTTCTGTCGAAGAATCACCAATCCCCAGGCTCCAATTCCCTCTTCTGAATCTCCTATCAACCAACTCAAGGTCCAGTATAGCTCATCTCTTTCTGAGTTGGTCAAGCCTACCTTTACTCCAGAAGAGATTCAAGAACTAAAGGAGATCCTCCAACGACTCACAGAGCTGAATTTTGAAAATTTGGCTGAAGGAGGCTTAAAAGTCCATTTGGATATATGTTGTCAAGCTGCTTGGGCACTGAAACCTGCTTCTCAAGAGCTTCATAAACAACTTCTGGATAGAGCTTCTGAGTTTCAAGTGAAAGCTCATCAACTTTGTGAAGTTCAAAAGAAGCACCTTCTGAGAGAAAATTTGAAGGCAGCATTATCCAGTGCAGATGATGAAGCTCGAAGTGTAATTTCTTCTCATGATCAAGATATCATCAGGCTTCGTCATCTGAAAGAAGAAGAAGCTCGTCTAGAAGCAGCCTTGCTTCAAGTTAGAGGAGAGATTGATAAGACTACCTCCAATATACAAACCTCTATGAGCAGAGCTTCTCAATCAATTGTAATTATTAAAGATCTTAAAAGTCAACTACGACAGACCTCTGATCAAAAGGAAATTTATGACTTTGTTTGTAGCAGAGGTGCTCATGTATGGAGTGACTTAAAGGATACCATTGTACAGTTTCTAAGTAATGAATGAAATGTTTGTTTTCTCTCAATTCCATTACTTTATAACTACTTGGATTATTGATCTTATTGATTTAAATTTGAGTTCAGACCATAACCTTTGCTTGTTTCTTATGATTCATCTTGAACAGCACAAGCAAAACAAAAGACAAACTACACTTAGTTTTATCTTCTACTAAAGGATTCCCAAATAGTTGGGAAATAGGCCTTTAGATATCTTCCATTAATCTTTCTTCTATGAACATAACCATTTAAATCTTTCAAATGATATGCCCCTCTTTTAAGAACTCTATGAATTTGGAAAGGCCCTTCCCAATTTGGGGCCCACTTTCCAAGTCCTTGCTTTCTTTCTTTGACAGGTAACACTACTTTCCATACTAAATCACCTATATCAAAGCTTCGAACAGCCACTTTCTTGTTATAACTTCTAGCCACTCTTGACTTTTGCAGCAGAATTTGATTCAGAGCTTTAATCATTTCTTCATCTACCTCTTCGAGCTCCATATTCATTGCTTGATAGTATGCTCCAATATCCAAATCATTTTGAGAAGCAACCCTTTGTGATCTCACCACGATTTCCATTGGTAAAACAGCATCATGCCCATAAGTTAAGGCAAAAGGAGTAGTACCTGTACTGGCTCTTTTAGTGGTTCGATATGCCCATAATACATTTAAGAGCAAGCTTGGCCATTCCTCTGGATTTCTATCAACCATTCTTTGAATACCTCTTTTGATAATCTTATTGGTTGATTCTGCTTGGCCATTTGACTGAGCATAATAAGGAGTAGAATTAATCAAAGAAACTCCATGAGAAGCTGCAAAAGCCTTCACTGCTTTACCTTTGAAAATGGATCCATTATCTACTGTTATAGTTTCTGGAGATCCAAACCTATAAACAATATTCTTAATAAATTCAATTACCTGTTCTTGAGATACACTTTCAAAAGCTTGAGCCTCCACCCATTTAGTAAAATAATCAGTGGCAACTAGAATGAACTTATCACCACTTCTAGAGGTAGGGTAGATCATGCCAATCATATCCATTGCCCAACCTCTAAATGGCCAAGGCTTAACTACATATTGCAACTCAGTAACAGGTAATCGCTTGAGAGGCCCTGTCTTTTGACAAGCTTGGCATCCTTTTGCATAATCAATACAATCTTTAAGGATAGTAGGCAAGTAATATTCATACCTTCGAATTAACCATCTCATTTTGATGCCTGCTTGATGAGCCCCACAAATACCTTCATGGACCTCTGCCATAATTCTAAAGGCGTCTACCTTGCCTAAACATTTAAGCAATAAACCATCTGCTCCTCTTTTGAACAACTCTCCATTGTACATAATGTAATTTACAGATCTTAACCTTGTTGCTCTATCTGTTTTAGCATCAGGTTTTGTTAGATAATCTATCAGTGGGTGTCTCCAATCGTTCGAACTAGGAGAAGTAGTAATTTCACATACTTCGAGATCAGTATATCTATGTTTAAGCATTGATAAGGATTTCCTTAAAGTCAACTGACAAAACTCTTTGCTTTCATCAGTGATAAACTTGAATCCTGATGCTCTTTGTGCTACTGCATCTGCTTCTTCATTAAAGAATCTCGGCACATAAGTGAAGGTAATCATATGAAATTGTTTAATTAACAGTTTCACATACTGATGATAAGGTTTTAAGCCAACACTATGGCAACCAAATTCTCCCTTTACCTGGTTTATAATCAATTGAGAGTCTCCGAACACCTCAACTATATCAACCTTCAAAGCAAGCAATAGCTCTAACCCCATGATTAAGGCTTCATATTCTGCTTGATTGTTGGTACATTCCCCCTCATTTATCCGAAACCCAAATTTGGTTTTTAAACCTTGAGGAGACTCCAAAACAACTCCAATTCCAGCCATTTGAGATGTTTTTGAACCATCGAACCACATCTTCCATGGTTTAATTGTTACAATGTCAACATCTGCTATTTCAGGAGTCTCTATTCCGTTTGGATGATCAGCCAAAAAATTAGCCAAAGCTTGTCCTTTAACTGATTTTTGAGGAACATACTCTAGATTGAATTCAATTAAAGATACAATCCATTTCCCAATTCTGCCACTAAGTACAGGTTGAGACAACATATACTTCATAACATCAGTCTGGGAAATTACATAAGTTACTCTAGGCATCATATAGTACCTGAGTTTCTTCGAAGCAAAAAACAAAGTTAAACATAACTTTTCTACTGCAGAATACCTACTTTCACAATCATTAAGAAACCTACTTAGATAATAGATAGCTTGCTCCTTTCCTTCTTCATTATCTTGAGCCAATAGAACTCCAATTGAGTCATGGTTTGCTGCCAAGTAGAGCTTAACAGGCTCTCCCTTTTTAGGTGGAACAAGAACTGGTGGATTGATCAAGTACTCCTTGATGGCCTTGAAAGCATCATCATGCTCTTTTGTCCATTCGAAGTCCTCTCCATCCTTCAGTTTCAACAAAGAAGAAAAGACTTTAGTTTTCCCTACAGTGTTAGATATAAACCTTCAAAGAAAATTCGATTGATCAAGAAATTTTTGAAGTTCTTTCTTGTTTGAAGGAGGTTTAGCTTCTAAAATAGCTTTAGCTTTATTTTTATCAACTTGAATACCTTTGCTATGGACCAAATACCCTAGAAAGTTTCCTGCCATTACTCCAAAAGCACATTTAGCAGGATTCAACTTCAATTGATAATGCTTCATCTTAGAAAAGGCTATCTTCAAATGCTCTACATGATCATCAATAGATTCTGATTTAACAATGATGTCATCTATGTAGCATTCCAGAAAACCCCCAACTATTTCATGGAAGATAGTGTTCATAGCCCTTTGATAAGTAGCACCAGCATTTTTTCAATCCAAAAGGCATCTTGACCCACTCGAAGGTCCCAAGATTACCAGGGGCTCTAAATGCAGTTTTATGTACATCTTCTTTGGCTATACAAATTTGATTATACCCTGAATGACCATCCATAATAGACATAATTTTGTGGCCTGCAGAACTGTCCACCAACATGTCTACTACAGGCATTGGGTATTCATCTTTAGGGGTGGCAGTATTCAGATTTCTAAAGTCAATACACACCCTAATCTTCCCATTTTTCTTGATAACAGGAACAATATTTGATAACCATTCTACATATCTTGCTGTTCTGATAAAACCTGCATTCAAAAGGTTTTGAATCTCCTTTTTTACCAATAAAATGGTTTCAGGAGACATCTTTCTTGGAAGTTGTTTGAAAGGTTTGCAATTAGATTTAATAGGCAATTTATGTTCAACTAAATCTCTACTCAAACCTGTTAATTCTTTATAACTCCAAGCAAAGCATTCTTTGTTCTCCTTGAGCACTGCGATCAATTTGGCCTTCGAAACAGCATCGAGCTCTCTGTTGATCTGAACAGTGTTTTGAACAATTCCATCTCCCAATTCCACTTCCTCTAAAGGATCTTGGGAATCGACGTAGCCTAAAAAAGCTTCTTCGAATCCGGTTGGCTTCAACCCCCAGTCAGATTTTTCAGCCAATAATTCCTCCCAATCATTTGTTTCTTGTAACTTTTGCTCTATTTCTAGAGCCGTGAAT